>JACXIV010000101.1:2268684-2333478 GCA_014737475.1 Bombus confusus
TTTCTTTCATATTTGGTTTTCTCCTTTTTTCCTTTCTTTTTTGTTTTTTGTTTTTTTTTTGTGCCGCGCGATTGGGAATATCTTAGCGCTTTATCGATTCGCCGCGCGCTTTCAATCCTTTGTTTCCACGAGCTGTTCGAACGCCCCGGCTTTTCATTCGTCTTCCTCGTCGCTCGTGTTTCGTTCGATCGGACGTTGTCGAATCCGGCGATTGGCGCGCGCCGCTTCGAGCTTCCTCGTCGTACGAAATATTCGCCGAACGTAGTTTTCTCCCATTCGAGCGCTAAACATCTTTGGCCGAAACGAAAGATTTGATGTATAGATTTGAATAAGATTCAAGTGATATATTTATCGCGCGTTCGCGACAGACGTTCAAATATCGGCCAAACGTGGCGAATAGACGTGGCAGGTTGATATTGCTCTTATTCGAGTGCCTAAGACGCACGAACGCTTTGCTGGATTCTGAAACGCCATGGAACTCGTACTCGCAGCTTGTGCTGCGATATTTCAGATACTCGATTTGCCTTAATCGCGCGCAATCGTTTACGTACAGACCGAGTTATTAAAGAGGATGCGCCATTAACAACGTCGACTGTTGCACAGCCGCGCAAAGTGAAATTCCCTCGCATTTTCAACCTACCTGCCTGTCATCGTCTCGACGAAACGCTTTGCAATGCGAGCGAATCGCAGCTTTCTGTTCTTGCTCCACCTGCTGCCTCAGCCTTGTCTTCGCTCTGAATCTAAACATCGACTTTTCTAACGATATCTACATCGAAATACGTTTCCGAGCGAAGCTACAGTTTGCAGATTTTCGCTATTCGTTCAAACCGCGGCGATTAATCGGTCGATGGATCGTCCACGCATTGGAAATAAAGAGAGAATTGGACCAGGCTGCGCCTGAAACCGGTGGAAATCGTGATTTCAGACGAGTAACAGATTACGAACGCCGTTTGGGTGTCTGTTGCGCGAGCCACGCGATCCAACGAGCACGCAAAATCACTGGAAAATAAGAAAATAAATCGATAATGGCGTGTCTACTCGTAAACGCGACGTGTCTTACGCTTTGGTATCGAACGCAGAAATCAAACGTTTTCTTATTAATATTCGTAGCATGTAACTGGTAAATTATTACAACTACGTGCCTCGCGGTCGTATCTGATCGCAAATCGACTAGAAAGACCATGAGCAATCGTCGTGTGGTATTTTTCACTGTTACCGAACGTCGCAATGTCGTGGCGTCTTGAAAACGTTGCGTCTTCCTCCGTACTTTAACGTTCCACTTTGCGTAACATCTTTTTACGCAAAATTCGACGATTTATCCGAATGCGAGGAAAAATATTGCTTATAAATATTC
The DNA here is from genome assembly GCA_014737475.1 of Bombus confusus. Classification (NCBI taxonomy): domain Eukaryota; kingdom Metazoa; phylum Arthropoda; class Insecta; order Hymenoptera; family Apidae; genus Bombus; species Bombus confusus. Next base: position 2,270,039 of record JACXIV010000101.1, read on the forward strand.
CCTTGAAAAGACCGTACGAGACACCGTGCAACTTTTGTTCGAAATATCTTCTCCTACAACTTTCGATTAACTTACGACTTATCTTAAGTGACGTTAACCAAAAATTGCAGCAAAAATCGTAATTGCATCGATTCTGATGAATTATGCCATTGGTTTCTCGTTTCCTTCGATCAATATGACGACGATCGTAGAATCTTGATCGCGTTCTGTGGTAAGACGCGGACTCCCGCGGATCGATGATTAATTTAATCATCGAATTCGTGTCCGTTTGGCGCTCGCACGGTGCGCGTATTCTTATCGCTACCTGCTGATGTTTTATCTTACCGTGGAAAACTGATTTAACGCCTGATATTAAGACTGACAAATACTACTACCGATAACCACCAGAACCAAGCAACGTTATTTTTCTAATTCGATTGTATTATCGTAATTTTCCATGCATCGAGCGGAACGAGACGCCGCGTCGTTGTATTCAAAAACGTGCAAATTTCGTTCAACCCTTTCCTCCTTCCTCCTTGCACGACATTTTTTCTTTTATTATTTATTTATTTGTATTATTATTATTCTTTTACTATTTTTTCTTTTATATTATTTTATCGAATTACGCGCGATCGTAAGAATAGAAACGGAAGAAAATGGATCGTACGTGATTCGGTAAAATAATAGAAAAGGAAAAATCTCGTGCGTCTATCGTTGCCTCGTAAAACGAAAGAAACTTTCCGAACAACCCAATACATATCTAGCCTCGTTTTTTGACGTTCCTAGTAAAATGTTCTCGCATGCCTCGAATACCAACAAGAAAAGGAAGCCGCGTGTCTCGAGATACGTATCCGACTGCGTAGATATTAGACGCGGATGTTCGCGCCGTTCGAACAAAAATTCCTCGGCAGGCGCAGCTCGAAAGACGGTTGCGCAAAAAAGAGCAGCCTCGAAGTGGCCAAGCGTGATTTGCCGCTGGAAAAAGGACGATCTTCTGCGGTTCACCGATCACGTGCATCAGCTAATCCGTACGTCGAGGCGTGAACGGATCTCGGTACGTTCGGTCTGTTCATTGTCGGGAACCTCCCACTTTTCTCCCTTCTCCTTTCGTGTATATTTTCCCCTGATTTCGTTACGCTGCCGTGAACGAGAATTCGTCGCAGCACGGCGCAGCCTAAATACGCGATTCTCATTTCCTGTATATTTCACGAAACTGTGAAACGCGTTCTCATATTCCGTTGCTCGCGCAGCCACCAGCGAGCAGCGTATTATTTGCTATGAAAAATTGCCAGAAACTCTACGAGGAACCGAAAAATGCTCTGTGGCCGATCAACGAAAAAATGCTCGCAAGGGCTGCTCGTCGTTCGAGCATCGTTTCAGCTACGCGAAGAGCAAGACGCAGCGATCGCGTATCAACCGTGAACGCGGAGCACGTTTCCGATTTGCCGCGTCTCCGCCAGCAAAGTTTCCCCCGAGACGGAATTCGACGATCGATTCGAACAAGATTCAAATTACGTTAAGACACGCGTCGAAGCTGCCGTGCGAATTTTCCGCCATCGCTGTTTCCATCGTCACGAGCTTTGCGCTGTTGCGCTGTGCGAAGCAGATCCGCCACGAGGCAACGAAACTCGACCGCTTTGCTCGCATCGGCCTTTAAAAAACCCAAGCAACCCCGTTCCGTGCGTCGCTGCTCCTTCTGTGCACGATTTACCTCCGGCCAGCGCCAATAATTAATACCCATCTCGTAAACGACTTATCCATACTGCTGGCATTATTTCAGCGCGTAAAAGCCACCCTTGCTGCTCCAGCTCGCGGCCATTGCTTCACCTACACCCCGTATATTTATAACTACTTATACGCACTCGCCTCAGCCATATACATACAATGCTCCTTTGTGAAGCGTGTAGCAACGCCGGCGAAGAAGGAAGAGGACGAAGAGGAGGCCTCTTAAGCGGCTCAGCGCGTACGAGCGTGTACGAGCGAGAAGCCGACAAAGCTATCAGCGCCGAATGCATCCCGGGCAGATGCTCCCTTTGCTCTGTGCTTCGGTCTCTTTCCTCTCTCTCTCTCTCTCTCTCTCCCTCTCTCTCCTTTCCCTTCTCGTCGCTCCCTTTCGAACTGCTTCGAGTGTCGAAGCCATGTGAACCCTGCGTAATAATTCACCAGTCCCTCGTACGTATAAAGTTGGAAACGTTCGAGGAGCAGCCATTTCACCAGCCCCGTTCGATCCGGTAATTTTCGTCGCGTTGAAAAATGCCACGAGCTTGTTGCGCGCCGCTCGGGGTTGCTTCACCGGCGAAGCTTTCACGCCGCGGAAGAAGCGCCAGCGAGACGACGAATGAAAATTCCGCTCGAACGCCGCTCCACGTAGATCGCGGTGCGAAAATTAGCCGCGAACTGACGAGTTCGCGATACGTGGCGCGCGGCTAATTTTCATACGGACGAAGAAAATTGCCGGGCGAAGTTTGAAGATATTTCGGACGCTCGTGCGAATTCGTAAAAAATTCTCGCCGCGTCATCCGATTTATGTTCCTGCCACGAAACTGTTGCTTGGAAAATCTGCAGAGTTCGACGATGTTCGACGTCGACTTTGAATCGCTCTCAACCGGCCTGGTCTCGGCGTAAAGCGTCGTCGATTGGAAGTACAGTGTCGCCAAATGCGGTGACTGTTACGAAGAAATATATACATAGGCGATATTACAGGCGTCGCTCCTCCTTTAGCGCGCAGATTCAAACGATTTGTAGATTGGTCGTTCGCGATACACGCGCAATTTCTATGCAAAATCGTATCGGGACGATCGATCGGAAAACGCCGGACAATCGGGCAGAAACGAGAAGGAAAAAGAAAGAAGGGAAAAGTAAGATATCGCTGCGACCAACGTACGAAGGAAACGTACCGATTCAAAAGCGAAACGTCTTTATTTTTGATTCTCCTTCTTAAATTACATTTTTACAAAAATGTCCACAGGGCCATTGCGATTAAAACGAGATCGAACACGATATGTCTTGAATTATATCTCCTCGTGGATATCGTAGTTAATTATCCTTTATCGAGCGAGCAAATGTGCTGGAAATTACGTCGCGTTTGGTGCCGCTCTAATAAGAGAAACGGAACGAGCAGGTTGGTAAAAGTCTGATTGGTGGCAGATCGAGAATAAGAAAGTTCGATTCTTTGGCTTAAAAATGTCGGCTTGTCGCGGGCCTTGATACGTCGTCGAACGCTTCGGCTGTCGGTCGCTCTTTCTCTTTCACTCGCCTTGTCCTTTCCTACGCTTCGCGGTTCTACAAAGTCGTTGCCACATCTGCATAATTGCAAAACTTGGATTTTTCTACAATTATCCAGTGTTTTATTGGCGTTTATCGGTTCGTAATACACGACGAGTACGGAATCCGAGAGAAGCTGGCAGGATTTTTACCTCCACGTAGAAACGTATCGGGACGATCAATATACGAATTCCGAGAGTCCTTGGAAACGTTCGAATTAACATATTTTTGTCTTTAGATTTTGTGCAAAAAATGCGATTCCGCGCTTTCGATCATTTTAGAACGGCCGAGCTGTAGATAAAGAACGAGAATATATAATGTATAAACGCGGAGTTTCGCGATTTTCTCGCATGACCGTAAAATTACGACGCGATTCAACGAAATTTATTGGCAGCCGCTTCGAATAATTAAACTTCCGGGGCTTGTGCTTCGTTCGATTGCGCGGGTAATTCGATGCATTTGGTCGAATCTTTCATCGGTTTCTTCCATTTTCAATTTATCCACACGCCAACTTCCATACTGTCGATACGAAAATACCGAAATCATCGGAAACGAAATATAAATATATATTGCTCGTATTCTACGTGTATTTTACGAGAGATAAACTTTGCATAAACCGTTCGAACGCGAACCTACGAAAGTGATAAACACGAAGATCGACGAATAAATTACCTTGAAAACGCGTAATAGCGTATGGGCGTGATTGGCCATTCTGGAAACAACACGAATCAACGAAAACCTGCAGATACGAAGAGTCGCGAGTTCGACTATATCGAAAACGTGGTCGCGTACAAAGCGTACCTTTAATTTCCAAGCGTTTGCCGCCTTTTCCCGACCAAATTTCCACGCCACTCCGATCCTGCGATTTTTTCTTCACGCGCACGGACAAGTCAAAGTAGCAAGCGGTTACGCGCTCTGGAAAACAGGAAAAAACACGAGGTGTGGTGGCGCCTTCTGCTCGCGTTGAACAGCTCACCGAGGCAGCGCTGGTCGCTGCAGCAAAGCAAATCCTACCTACTTAAGCGGCTCAGAACTGCTGCCGGTTCAGGCAGCCGAGAATATGGAGGTCAATCGGTTGCTCCGGGCGCCTCGGCGCGGAAGAAAGCCTTAATCCGTAGCCGTGGTAGGTTTTGTGCCTTGCCTCGCCGCCCTCCCGCCTCAAACGCCCCATAGCCACACGTCTTTCTCCTTTTTCTTCTCACCCTCGCCGCTGCTCCGTTCTCCGCCGCCGACAGTTCCCTCGTATCGTTTCGGCTGGTCCGCTTGTTAATTCGGTCAACGATGGATTTCGGCGGATTACGCGCGGCTCGCAATGTTCGCGCGTCGATCGCCAAATACCGTCGTCGACTTTCTCGCGCGTAACGCGCTTGTAATTTTCAGTTAGTCGCGTTGCATCCACGTGAAATCGACGCGTGACGTTACGCGACTCGAGGTTTAGAGGAGAGTTTCTTCTCTGTGGACTTTTCGTCGCGTTGGAAGAAACCTTCGCGTCTGTTGGTTGGCATCGCAAAGAGAGAAATCTGCACGGGGCAGAAACGCGTTGATCTTATTGAATCGATTACAACGGAACGATCGCATCGTAAACGATTATCAATCGAAGGGAATATGTGTGAAAGGGAAAAACCTTTCCGTCCTACGATAAAATCGTATAAATCACGTTTCATTTTAATATTCCGTTTCGTATCGCGTTGATCAATACCATTTTCTTCTTACGTAACGTTTATCGAATTTCTGATTAATCGCCGGTGAAAACAGTGGCAAATGGAATATATAATACGCGCGCTTAATTCGCTGATAAAATCGCGCTGATTCGATTACGCTGGAATAATAATTTTTACAATGCAATTAATTACGCGACATAACTGCGCGCGTATCAAACCAGAGGGAAATGGATCGCGGAGAGGAAGGTTGAATTTGACGAACGAACTGGCGATTAATAATTCACACGTTCTTCGTCGCATGAAATTAAACGTCAGTTTACTTTCGCGTTAAGGATCGGCACGCGCATTCGTCGTTCCATTCGTCGATGGCACCACCACCATGTAAATATAGAAATACTTTGGCTCGACGCGTGTGCGATAAAAACCGAATCTCCAATGAACCGTACGAGAAGACTGTGAGCGCGTGTTAAAATTTCGCCGATAATCCGAATCTACTTGCAGCGCTAGAGCAACGTTAACCTTACGTTTTGCCTCTGCGCTTTTGCCAAATATCAAATGTGCAAATCTCTCGTATCGGATTCTCAAGGATCAGCTAGCCACGAGAAAGAGCAAAGTGCAAAGGGGCTGTAGCCTCGGTATTTCCGGAAAAATGACCGATAAACTACCAACGAGCGTAGCTTTTACCTCGTGGGCGAGGTAAGGTCAGGTAGCGCTGTTTGGAAATTTGGAAATTTGGAAATGGCCCCAGCCGTGTCCGCGATGTTTTGATTTGGAAATGTACCGTACTCGAGTAATCGTTATACCGATCTCGGAGGAGGAAAAAACGATGGGACGATTACGATGAACGGGCAACGGTCTTCCAAGAGTTTGTTCAAACACCGAGGTTTGCGGTGTTAATAATGTCGCGACAAATAGCATTAATCGTTGGGCAAATTTAATAATTATCGAAACATCATATTTATCTTCTCCGTCGTTCGCAGTTGTCGGTGTTCATTTGGTTTATTTGATCGGTCGTTTGATCGTTCGAGGCCTTCTCCCATACGAGAGAATCGCAAATATTTGTTTACAATAACGAAACATTCGCGATATCGATGCTATTTCCAGGCGATCTCGATAGTTGCCAATTTCCAAACGCAAATTCCTCAACTTTCTTGCCGTTTCGTTTCGCTCGATGATACTAAGGGTTGTTGTTACCGCTGCGCAAACAGCGCTAGAACAATTTACGGTATTCTCGTGCTATTCTTATACTTGTGGATCGTTGTACGCGAAAGAAAGACACTCGCGGGCGAATTTGCCCTACAAACGAGGCCGGAAGCACGCGCCTCAGCGTCCGGCGTATCGTCGTCACTTCTTGGAAGTTTCAAAAGTTGGCTGCGCGTACTGCGAACTTTGGCGAAGAGCGAGTGCGCGACGTCCAATATAATTCCCAACGGCTAAAATTTCCACGACTATCGCGAAAACTGTAATCCTGTCGCTGCCGGCTGAATCATCGAGCCAACCACACCGTCTCCGCGGTGATTATCGAGCCAATGGAGCTTATTCGTTCCCACGTGGTCACGGCAAAAAGCGACACGGTCAAGGATTTGTAGCCTCGTTTACGATTGACGTTCGTACGGCGCGTTTAAGGCTCTTCCCGGCGTGGAAAAGATCGCCGGCTACCTGGGCCTCGAACACGAGAACAGGATACGCGTCATAAAGCGTGGCGCCAGGCGCAACGACGCGCGCTTAAACATTTACCGTGGTGGTAGCAGGCATCGCCGCTTATTGCCCTGGGGGTCCCCTTTCGCTTCCAATGGCTCGCCCACAATGCTCATCGTATTGGACAATTGCAAGCTCACAGTCAATCGGATGATTTTTTCAGGGGTTCGGTCGATCTCGTCTTTCACGGTTGTAAATCTCGGAGATATACCTCTGGAAATAAGGAGCGGCTAATACGACAGATTTGGGGAATTTCGACGGACCTACTGACGTAACCGATAATTCTCCTAAACCAGACGAACGTCGTTAGCTCGTTAGTGAATAGTTGGAATAATCTACGGAGGAACTCGGCGATTACCGGAAGGATTTTTGCGATTCGAAAGGCACAGACGACTGTGAATGGATGGGCTAGGACTTGGGATCGTAATTGAACACTTCCGTTTACCGTAACACGACACAAAGGTACAACGGTAGTGTACGAAGAAGTTGTTGCCTTTGTCTTAAAATCGGAGGTTTCCGATGGTCCCTACGAGATACAAACTTAGGTATGCTCTCACCTGAAACTGTATTTTTGAAACTAGGAGAATGCGGGCGGAACTTTTCGAATGAAAATAATTTCAAAGAATTTCGTATAAAAGGAAACATCGCGCGGCCGTGAAGATTCTCTCGCAGGTGGAATCGCCAAGAGGATATGGAAATATCAAATAACATTTTTCATCTTTCTATCCGACTTTTGTGTACTACGCAGTCGGATCGGTTCTACGAGACGATTAGTCTCGGCGTTCTTTGTAACGTGTGCAGCTATTTTCTAAACGACGATCGATCTAAGATCGTCCCGGCAATAGACCGACGTTTGCTTCTATAAAAGTATATCCGATGGCGAGTGACTGTGTTCGATGCTTGACACGCTCGTACGAATCGCCATCGTCTGCGTTATCGTCGTAGGCTTGAAATTTGAATTCCTAGGAAGGCACAAAGTATCGTTTATTTACCGATACGTTGTATGTACAGATCAGCGAGTAAGATCGGAAAACGTAACCGATACGATCGTGGTAATCTCGTTTAAGCGTTCGATGTTTGGAAATGTGGTAATCGAACAATCTGAATTCATCCTTGTTCGAAATTTTCCCTCGGTTTACACGTACTTTTCCATTATTTACGGTTACATTGAATCGCCAATATCCGCTAATGGGATCGATTAGATTTGTCCATTAACGAAACTTGTGCCCGCGTCTTGATTTGGTAGCTAAGAATAATTTGGCAAACGCTGATAATCGGAGTTATTGGATTTGAATATCAGATAACGATTATAATCGCTCGACTTATCTTTATTCCACGTCCGGTTAATCGAATTACCGAAACGTTTTTTGACGACAGTTATACGAATTGAACTTAGTTGCCGTCGATCGTTTCCTAGCGCAATTTTCGTCGGAATCGGAATTAAATAGCCTGACCGAAACGATTTCGCGAGTATCCTGCTAATATCAGATCCATAAATACAGCTTTTTAATTCAATTAAATAGTAGTTCTGTCCTTCTTTCTTCTTTTTTTTTTTCTCTCTCGAAAAGAGATCCTGTTATCAAGATTTTAATAAAAATATTGCCTCGTGCCGTACGGTAGTTTCTAAAATTCGTTCGCCGTTATTCCGCCATTCGATTAGCGTCCATTAAAATAATAAATTCTACGCGAATACTGTGCTTTGACCAACGCGTTGAAATCTACAACGTTAAAATCCTCGGCTGAAAACTCTCTACAGTCTGCATGGGAATCTCTTTGGAGGATCGCTACGTCGTTAAGGCGTATGATTTTAAAGATACAAAGACAAAGGATAACCGGAATCCCCGGACTCGTTATACGATATCCGGTCGATCTATTCCATCAAGGTACTTGGTAATTAGAACAGGGACGGCCGTAAATGAATGGCTTGGAAGGGCAAGGTGCGTAAGAAGCTTAAACGGGTCCTTAAATCGTCGTAGCCACGGTTCAGGTAAAAATGTTTCGCGTTAAACGTCCTCTTAGAGGTACGCGAGTGAAACACCTTTTCCAAATGCCTATAAATAGCTGTATACAAGCGTAAGAATTGTCCTGGAAAGAGATTACGGCATCGGTGGATAGTTTCTGTTCTTCCCAACATTTACGTTTGCCGCTAGCCGGCAACTGCGCTACGCACAGCTTCGAATAAAAAACGGATCGATGGCCGCGAACGTTTGCAGCGACGATTTACCGCGAAAAGTGAAAATCGGTCGCGTGCGAGGCGTAACGCGGACTCGGCGGCGCGTTATTGTGAAAATTATAACGGACGCGGTGTGGAACCGCGCTGAAAACGCAGCGATACAGCGGAGGAAGAGGCGCGCGCGTGCGCCTGTACGTGTGCAAGTGCACACAACTACGGAACGAGTGGCAGAGCAACGGCGCACTCTGCACTTGGCCGCGCCGTTATCTCGGCACCATCTAGCCGGGCTAAAAGCTTCTCCCCATCAACTGGTCCGTGCCTCCTGGCTCCCTTCCTACGGACCCGCACCCACCTTCCTCTTCTCTTCTTCTCTTCTTCTCTTCTTCTCTTCTTTCGTCTTCGCGTCGACCACGACCGTGTGTCCCAATTTTTTTACAGGCCGCCCGCCTCGCAGCCGAACCTCCCGAAAACGCGGCGACCCACTGCTTAACATCTTGTTATACGCGTGTCCTCCGCTATTTTCTATACATTCTTGCTGCGGCCTCACCTAGTCGCTCCACCTTCCCGATCGATCACTCCTCCTCTCTTGCACCGGTTCGCCTTTCTTTTCGCCTCTTCTGCTTGCCGACTGTTCACCGACGTTTCCGTAGCATCGAAGAAACGCTCGCGCTATTGGAAAACGCACGAAGGCGCCGAGTCGCGCAGCGTCAGCCCCGCGAGGTCGCAACCACGTCGTTCCTTCGCATCGGACGCAAAGGACGCAAGGAAACGCGCGCAATCTCTCTTTCTCTTTCTTTCTGACGCGTTTTTGCGTTTCGGTGGTAAGCGAGCTTCTCGACGAGCCGCCGCGAGACGAATTTGTCAGCCCCGCGAGGTCGCAACCACGTCGTTCCTTCGCATCGGACGCAAAGGACGCAAGGAAACGCGCGCAATCTCTCTTTCTCTTTCTTTCTGACGCGTTTTTGCGTTTCGGTGGTAAGCGAGCTTCTCGACGAGCCGCCGCGAGACGAATTTGTCAGCCCCGGAAGTGTCCACGCGAGTACTTTGCGACAAAGGTCAGGCCGAGAGTCGGGTCGCGGTGGAAATTACGACGTCCTGAGAGCACTTTCTCGAGCGGATACGCTATTGCTGGATACGCACGTCGACGAAAGTTCTTGCAGTTTGTGCAGAGTTTCTTGATACAGGCGCGAATATTGCCGAGGATACGACGTATCGTAGCCGTAGGTTCGCCGAGGCGACGACGTTACGAAATTATTTGCTTCGTTAAGTGGATAGAATTATAGCTCGGCCGGTTAACGCGACCTCTGCTCGATTATACGACGCCTTTTTATCAACGATATTAATCCTTTTATACAAATAGTAGCGTGGCAGTTGCTGGTGTTTTTCTTGGCGGGATATTAAAATTAAAAAGTTTCGACAAGCGGATTCAATTTGCCTTGAATCTTTCGTTTAATGCATTTCAAACATAATGCGATATAATAATACAGAAGGATTTTACGATTGAAATAGAACCGCCAAGTTTCATCATTTATGTAATAATGTCACGTTATTTTAACATATGATAATGAGATAACAGTTTTAAGCGGCGTTCAATTTTAACCGTTTGCTTTTTATTCCGTGGAATTAAACTGGCAAAGCTCGCCGATGACTTCCGCGGACGGAAACAGAATAAATTCTCTCGCCGTTGCATTACCCGTAAGAAATTCCAAGTTTTTAGAGTTAAAAAGCTTTCGAAATGACGCTTTAAATAAACAAATTGCTTCTTAAGTAAGTACCTTTACCTCGAATCTAAGTAATTCCCGTAAATGCACGCGGATCGAACGCCGACTATCAAATTGTAACTTTTGCTAACGAGACTGCGTTTTCCACGCGCGCCTATATATCCATACCGTTCGAAACTTCCTCGCCTATCGGATAACACCTATCACATTCAAATACGACGATTTTCACAACCACCGGATGTAACAAAAATTCCTTCCAATAGCCTGATTTCCTGTCGATGATTCAACGAGAGACCTGCTGCCAAAAAGCAATAGAAATCCTAGTACGTAGAACGACGACGAAGAATCGTAGAAAATACAAGCGTAGGACAGGTATTTTCGCGCTTAATCTGCCGCCAAGAGATCGCGTTATGCTATCGCGATTTTCTGCTCGCCGCCGAAACTCCTAACGAGTGCGTCGTCGTCGAACGGATCGCGATTTTAACCCTTTCCCGGTGAACGCCTCGCTCGTACGACCCGAGCTGCCTCGACGGTGTTTTCCGAGGAGAAACATTTTCCTCGAAACAGGGTATGCGCGACACATGCCTCTTGTCACACCATTTTGCTTGCTACTGAGAGACTCGAGCATGTAGAATACGCGGCATCTTACGCACAGCGACTGTAGTCGCCCGTAGCAAAGAAAGGGTTAAAGAACGCGCGGGCCAAGGCGAAAGGCCGTCTGCCTTTTGGTGCGCGTATAAAATGAAGGGTTAAGAGTAGAAGGCGGTCGCAGCGATAGACGATCGGTCGAAGGACTCCGGCTGGATCGAATCCTGTGGCCACGGGGGATGGGCCTGCCCCGAAGTCACCGGCAACCCGATGCTGCAGGTGTGTACCGAGGTGCACGCGTGTATACGCGTGCGTACTTGGATATTCCACGCGGTGGTGGACTGGTATTTACCGTAAAAGCGACAGACTTGCGCGGACCGAGTTTATCGATCGGCCGTTTGCAGAGCCGCTTAAAGCCGCGACTCACGCCCGAGGATAATAATTCATGGCTCGAATGGCCGATCGCAGAAAGGGAATTCCGATGAAAGCGTTATGATTCTGCGACTCGACGGCCCGCAGCCGTCCCGTGCTTCGCGCTGCGCTAATTTCTTCCCTGCCACCGCGTCTCGTCGTGATCGACACGATTTCGAATTTCGAACCCGGCAGCGCCAGCAACCAAGTTTCGCGCTGGAGATCGATAGATACGAATTTTCACGTTGACGTTGAGTCCGTCGTTCGCCAGAGTTTTTAGCTTGGAAACGCATCGCTGCCGAGATTCAGCCTGTCCCTCGACAAGACGTTACGGTCGAGGTGGACTTTGGCCTGCCAGACAGAAACAGTAGACGAAAATCGAATAGCGTTTGTTGCAGACTAATATTCGCGGCGTAATGTTCGCTGCGCGCTGGTCGCTCTGCACGCTTACACGTTCATCGTCGTCGGTTCGTTTTTCTTGCTAGTTTCCCGTCGTCTTGTCGTTACCCAAGACGGTCGTGTCGCTACACGATCACGCGTTCGTGCGTTTAGTTTATCAATTTGAATTTCCTCGCTTTCTCCGGCAGAGGTTCCACTGCTCGCTAAAGCGCGGACCTATTAAAAGCGGAAAGAAATTACTCGATTTGGTGATCGAATCTGCAGATTTATTTACTCCGGATATTACCTTGTATAATTTACTCGGATGGTTGCAATTCGGATCAACGCAGGTTTTTTCGAAGAACTGTCCGGTATGATCATTGCTATGAAATTTAAGGCGAGAAAGCCGGATAAAATCATGAAAGGTACAGCCTCTTCTCTTAATCGAATTGTTTGAAACAACGCAGGCAAAAGAGCGTTCGTACGGTCGCGTAGGAAAGTGTAATTTAAGAGCGCGTTGAAAATTGACGAAACGCAATCGCAACTTCTTCTCTTAAGAATTCGCGTCTCTTCCCTCGATTCCTCCTTATCGATTCGAGTAATCGCGAACCGAGCTGCGTTCGGCCAAATAAAATCTTATATATAGGAATCGTTGAAACAGCGTCTTCGGCCATGAATCGACAACGTGGATGAGCAAACGGAACGAGGCACATAGAAGCTGACTGCGGGAGGTGTAGAGTGTCACTCGGTATATAACGGCACACTCGACCGGGCTGCTAGTTAGGCAGATGAATGGAGCAGCGGCTCGGATCTTTGATGTAGGGTAGGATGCCACTCCACTCGAGGACTTCTAGTCCTGTCTAGCGAAGGCAACACCTGCATTCTGCGGAAATAATGGCTCGAACGTCGCTGCTCGCCGCGCCGATCCTTCTACCACGCTAACGGCCGCTTCTATTTTCGATCGTGTATGCGATCGCGCCTCTTACGTTTACTTACGGGCATCCATATCTCGATCTCGATGCCTTCGAGGTCACTGTGGCGGCAACGCAGGCGAGATGGAACGTCAAACTCTACGACAAGTCGTGCGTGAAAGCCTGAGAACACGGCAGATTGAAATGATTGCAGGAACGCTGAAACACGTTTTCGGATAAATACGAGGCGCTCTTTAGGCGTGCAAGAATAAGCAATCGATAAAAGTTTAACAATGTTTACTGCGGACTAATGCTCGCTTCGTACTCTTCGCTGCAGGCGCTCGAAACGGACCAATCGCCTTTTCCTATGCCTTGGTCGGAGGACTTTCGTCGGTTACGCGTTTATCGCTGTCGTTCGTTTATTTTTTTTTTTTTTTTATTCGATATAACACCGAAGTGTAAGGTTGCCTGGAAAGTTTCTTCCGTTTTATGAGGAAACATCGAATGCACGATATTTTTCGTATTATTCTATCGAATCACGTACGATCGTAATAGTGGAAACGCAAGAAAAGATGGATCGTACGTGATTCGTTAAAATAATAGAAAAGGAAAAACGTCGCGCGTCTGTTGTTTCCTTGTAAAACGAAAGAAACTATCCGGACAAGCTAATAATACGCGAAGACGAATAATACTCCACGTCGGTAACGATATGATATACGTTAAAAGATTCTGCTACGGACACGAAACGCGTCAAATTTTCCATCCGGCTAGAGACGAAGTCTTGAACGTTCGTACTTGGCTCGGGGCGACAGAGGGATTCCCATTCTACCGAGCGAGGGCTGCTGTAGAAGCAAGAAGGGGTTAATATTTTGGCTCGCGACCCTGCGAGCGTAATGGATACGCGTAGCAGGGGCCAGTAACTTTTCACCGTTTCCATATCGTAATTGAAAGAACGATCGCGTTACGTTTGATAAAATTAATCTGGCGTAAATTATTCATCGGCGAAAGATTCCGCTGTGGAATTGCGATTTGCCGAAGGTTCGTGCCACGACTTCCAAATATCTAAATTCTCTGGCGAGAGAACATCGTTCTTGCCGATCTCGATTTCGATGCAGCGACCGACACGTTCGACCGCGACATTGTTGCGAAGAAACGGCATTACGAAATGATTAATCAACCAGATAAATTGACACGCGTCGCGATAATACGAAGGAAGATGTAACGTCGGCCGAGGGATAAATAATAAATTGCGTTAACAGCGGGAAATTAAAGTCCGCGGTGGCGAATGTCGAACGAAAGTACTGGATCGAGCGAGTTCGCTTAAAAAGCGACGAGAGCAACTGCTTGAAAAAGATAATGCGTCTCCTAATGAACAGGTGGCGAAGGACCAAAGGTGGTGATTACGCTAACAAACGTGGCAAAAAGTCCGAGTGAAACCGTACCGTCGGAGAACAATTGCCACTGCTCGTTTTTCCGTTGTATTCGAGACGCGCGTACCCGCGTACGATTAGCGGGCGCTTTTTACGCGAGGCGCACAGGTCGTTCGACCAACGAATCTCCGACGAGGATCCAACGTCGGAAGCAACGAATCGAGAAAGCAGGGGGGCAAGAGCGCGTAGCGCAGCAGGTTTCTAGGTTGACGAGCTTAATCTAGCGCGCGGAGAGAAGGGCTTTCGCCGTGACGCGAAACTCCATGGGGGTTAATACGTGTTTGGACGCGTGACCTGCTACGTAATGGATCCCTAATGCGAGCCGACGATTATTTGGCTCTTTCTCTTTTTGTCCGCTATAATCGGTCAGTGAGAAATTTACCAGCGATCCGAAAGCTTTTAGCGGCGAAACTTTCGCATCGATCGAGCTTATTTCGTTATCTTCTTGCCACGCTCGTTATGGATATTTTACAACTGCGTAACGTATTCGTGGAACGTGCGGCCGTACGTAACGCGCGTGCACGACGACGATGGTCGATAGGTGCGCGTTGACGAATAATTTCCTGCGTATTTTCCTTTTCGTCGGGACGATAATTGATCGACAACGATAAGTTTTATCGAACAGACGCGCGCGACGCGCTGGTCGGCTAAAAATTTGTACGATTGCGTTTAAATGGAAATAAGGCAAAGAGAAAGATATTTTTTCTGGCCGAGGGAGCCGACGAGGTCGAAAAATGCTTTCCTGGAAGGCGGATAAAAATGCGCGCGGTGCTTCCTAAATACGGGATCCACCTCAGACACAACGATGTCTGACAGGGACTCTCTCACAATATTGACTCTTGACCGTGAGTATTTATCCTTTTTTATAGTTACATATTTATCCGTGGCTGCCCTTTTGTCGGCCGGATAGAGAAAGCCACGGTCCCGCGTCTCGAAACACGACATATAGACATAACTGCTTTATCTATATAGATGCAGCCATCCTACCAGCTGCATCTGCAGCCGCATCTGCAAAGTGAACCAGTAAAACTGGCTTCCCTTTCACGCTCAAAGGCCGTAATCGTCGCCAGTACACAAAAACCTCGAAGAAATCCTCGCGTTCCGCCTTCCTCTCTCGTCTTTCCTTCTCGTTTCGGGTATCTCGGAGATTGGGAAAAAGCTCGTTCGATGTTTCGTCTTTCGATCGACCACGAGCGCTCCGTAATTGCACGATCGAATAGAAGAAAGCGGATGAACGCGCGGGCAGCTCGAAACGCGCACGAGCAATAAATAGGCGGATCGGGTCGTTCAAACGGGGAATCAAATGCGTGCATCGCGTGCGAGGATCCGACTAACTGACTGGCTGACTGACCACGGGATGGCCAGGGGTTGAACAAACGGTTAAGGGATGTCGGGATAGTTAGGTGTGCCCGGATGGAACGCAGACGAGCACCTAACACGCAAATTCGTATAATCGTTACGTGCTTTGCCGCGTTTACGCGTTACACGGCACGCTGGTTCGTGTTACCGCGACACACGTCCATTTATTACCTACACGACTCAAGGTGATTTTCTTTTAATTATACCGCGCGCTTACAGTCACGGTTATTTACAATCGTCAGAACATCGATTCTTTTCTTTGTCTCTCTGCTATCTTTAACGATACCACCATGCCCGGCCTAATTAGCTAATTGCACCGCGAATGTTACGCGATTTGCATATTTTCAATGGGATCCGTGATCAGGAATCGTTCGTCCTGCAACGAGCCAGTCGTCAAGAAACTCTTGCCAGGGAATTAGCACGCAGGATAACACTGGAGATACTTAAACGGTAGCTATCGGATAGCACGTGAAAATTCGTTAGGGCGAACGAAGCTAACGGGGAATCAATTTACGATACGTACGATACCGCGATTACGGTGGAACGGAGACTCCAGAGCGCCACCGCGCATTTCAAATCATCTGTTTGCAAAGCTTCGCTAGCGCATTGAGAATGGATTTGTTTGCTGACATAAAAGGGATCAAAAAGGGATTATCTGCGCAAACAGGGCATCCGTTACGTTTTATCACGCTTGTTCTCGTATTTTTCATGCACGCGATCGCTCGTCTTATCTCTTTTATCGACTCCGCGCAACTGTTAATATTTTCGAAACGCTTTTATCTTACCCCGTCGATACGTACCTGAGAAACCAAACCGGTACACTGGTTCGCGTTTTCCATTTCCGTTCCTTCCTTGTTTCCTTTCTCCTGGTACTTTTCTTCTCTCTTTCTTTTTTTCTTCGTTACCACGTTTATCCAGGAAGACGCGCGCTTACCGACAAACCCGAAGGGAACGGAATCTCACCGCGTCTGGCGATTGGCGTACGAAAAGGTTTCCCTTTCGTCGCCTGTAATCGCCACGTTTCGTTCGTCACGATGGAATTTCTATCGGAAAGCGGGAATCGTTGCGTCATCCTCCCACGCGAGAACGTACATACAAATTGTGCCATCTGCAAATCAAGTAGAAACGGCGAGCATGAGCTGGCTAGGGCCAGTGGCGATGATGAGCCTACGATCCGATCAACAGCTGCCCTTCTCGGCCATATGGCATCCATCGAGCGTGTGCCACCCTCTCCTCTCCTCTCCTCTCCCCTCCTCTCTTCGCCACTCTCGCCTCTTCGTGCGCCAGCGAGGCACTCACGTGCGAGTACATCTGATAAGAGATCGCGCCGTTGATAAACCGACCGAGTCCAGGCTACGCCTAATAAATCCAGCGGGCGCGAGTCCCGTGAAAGGAATACAGCCGCGACGCTGCACCATTTTACGCTGAATTGACGGGATTGTCGTTCGACGGAAGTGACAGTTGCTATATTCGAAAACGTGTTTCTCTTTCTCTTTCCTCTGGGATATCGCACCATAGATTGGAAGGTGCGAGGCAGGCGGTAGCCGGTGATGGATGAGTTCGCGTCGCTTATCGATTCCAAAATCTTGCCTTTGTTCCGCGTCGTTTCGCTCGGCCTCGTTTAGTTTTCACTTTCCATCGTACGGATGCTTCTTTACACGCTTTCGTGTTATTTCACGCAATCGCGTAACGCGGCACGGACGATTATCCGTCTTTTTAGTCGGTTAGTCTTTCTCGTCGATTCGAACTTGCCGTCCTTGCGTGTAAGAAGCGCGGCGTCGTTTTCCGGCTGATTCACCGGTTGACGCAGCACCATGCTCGTACTAATGACTCCATTTGCAGCGGTCTCTGCACGCGGACGTATGAACCGTAAGCGGTAATAGGCTGCCGCTACGCTAAAGGATTTATAGCGGGGAGGAGCAACGGAAGCGAAAGGATTTCAAGAAATCCAGCTTCCACGTCGTTCGTACCCTTCGACGTCGGACGCGATAAATATTTTCCAGCACAATGAGCCACGTTCGAGCTTTGTCCTGCTTTCCAGCGTTCTTGTGGCTTT
This sequence comes from Bombus confusus, assembly GCA_014737475.1. Taxonomy (NCBI): domain Eukaryota; kingdom Metazoa; phylum Arthropoda; class Insecta; order Hymenoptera; family Apidae; genus Bombus; species Bombus confusus. The sequence goes on from JACXIV010000101.1 coordinate 2,287,668, forward strand.
CGATCGGAACCACGGCGGCAAAGGGAAAGAATCACCGCGACCGGAAGTCGGGGACGATCTACCGCGCATCCGGCCACGCGCCGCCACAAGCCAATTAATTCATTACCACCCTCTTCCATCTTTCTTCCCTTTTCTGCCCCTGTTTATACCTTTCTCTCGCCTCCTTGCCACTTCAAAATATCGGCCCCGAACAATTTCCTACGATATTTCCACGACCAACCATCCGGTCGAATTCCAAATTCCTCGCGCAATACGTAGGTCGCGCGTTTTTCGCCTATTTCCGCCTATTTCCGCCTTTGTTCGCGCAAAATAGCCTCCGAGATATCGAAGCAACGTTCCGTGAAGAGTGCGACCGAGCGACGTTAAAAGTCCAACGAACGTGTTAGCCAGCCAATTAGTCTCGCCCCATTCACCGATCTGGAAATACCTTGCTACTGCTTTCATCGTACTCGCCAACCTCGACAGAGGGCTTTCGAGTAAAAATTTCTTCGTCGAAACTTAGAAGACGCCACACCGTCGAATTACGAATTAAACTTATCCTTCGTACTATCTGTCGGAATTACAGTTGCAGCAGTCTCTCTGCAAAATACCCATATGAAGAGAAAGATGAAATCAAGCGCGCAGCTATCTCGCTGTTTGATCACGGAAACCGGCGGCTCCTCCTCCTGGAAGCCACGCCGAACGACGTTGGCCAGAGGGTGGGTTGCGTTTTAGGGTTCGCATTTAGGGGTGACTTTTGGCTGCGTCGTTCACGGAAACGCGGCTCGACACGTGACCTCGATATTCGAATTCATTGCCACCGACACGTGACTTCCAATCAGCCGGCATTGTGCCAGAGGTTGTAGTCGTTGCTCAGAATTTCCAGATCGTCCTGACGGCCGTGCACGCTGCATCGACGATTAATCGGTCGTTCGAGAGTTTCCGTGTCTCTGTACTCGCGTCCGTGCGAGTTTTCTTCTTCCTCGAGCAGTCCGATCGAGCTCTTGGATCGTTTGCGAGAAGGAGAGCGTCGATAGGAACGAGAGCAGCGTTCGATGGAGCGAGGACGAACGACGGAGCGACAACGTGGAGTGAAAAATAGAACAGCGATTCGCGGGAAGAAAATCGAAAGCACGGTTTCGCGTTAGCGAGAAAGAATTCTCTGTTTCTTGTGTCTGAGCGCTATTCCCAGAGGAAGAGACGGAGCATTTCTCGTTGCGTGTTCGCAGGAACTGGCTGCACGCTTCTCCGGGGACGCTGACAAATAACGCGTGGCGTCGTTCGGCCACGTGACGCCTAATTGACGCTACCGTGACGTCACGTGCCGCTAGCGACCGCTCTAACGCTGCATAATCTGCAATAATAAGCGTTCTCGCGGATTCGTTCGTTCTTCGAGGTTCCGCTCGGCGAGCACTTTTTCACGCCGCAGGCCGATCCGAGAAGCTCGCGATCCGCAAGGCTGCAAAAGCGCGTTCGCAGACACCTGCGATCGGTCGGTTCGTTCCGTGCTCGAGACGACTCGTCGGATGCGGACGAGCACGAGTGTCCTCAAGATCCATTAATCTATCCAGAGTCTCGGTAGCGTGGCAGTTTTTCTCCCTGGCAGGATCTATTCTTCGCAAACAGGATCCTGGAACCGCGTTGCGTGATGTCGCCCCCTCCATCACGTACGAAGGATATCACTTAGCCGGCATCGCCCACCCTTAGGAGCCGTGACACGCGCAAAAAAAGAAGAAAAGAACAGAGACACGCAGAGGGAAAGAGACAAGGGAACCGCAGGGGTTGCGCGCTCGACCTCCTGCCCCTCTTTTTCGCTTCACGGGGGTCGGCCAGCAATAAAAATATTGATGGTTCGGTTCCGGCCACGGACGGGACAATCGACTAATTATTCAGGGACCACGCGATCCTGCCCGGATATTTCCATCTCCACGTGTTTTCCTGGCCTCTCGTGCGTGCGTTTAGATGCCACGGATAAGGGAGGTCTGCAAGCCAGCAAGGGCTACGGTTTTTGCGAGCGTGACGAACGTCGAACGTAAGACCGCGACGCGATTCGTTTACTAGCTCGTACAGCGTCCACTGCAGTTTATTCGATCGCAAATTCGATAGGTAAGCGTAGCGATGGCGGTTATTTACGTGAAACGATAGCGCAGTGGTTGCATTCGGTCTGTTCGAGTAACTGGAACTTCCGGCGGAGCCGAATGGGGCGTGTGAATTTTTCGAACTACTTGAAACGCAGATTCGTGGAAGAAACGACGTCTGAAAAGAATACTTCGAATATTCCAGCCACTCGATCACGTATATTCTGCTCGAAAATCGATGTACTTTCTGACAAATAGCGCTATTAGCAGAGCGGAAGATACGTAATTTTCTCGTTTTTTTTTTTTTTTTGTTCTCGTTGAAAAAAAAAATCCGCTGTCCATTTGGACACGGCGGAAGGAAAGCGCGACAGTATTTTTAACTAACCGGTACAATCTCGGTTTTACGCGATCCACGGCGCGCGATCAGATTTGTTCTACGCGGATTCACTTTTTGCTTTACATCCTACTGGTCTCTAGCTTTTCATTTTTATTCCTCTCGTCTCTATTTGCTACCCGTCGTAACGTGTACCGAGAGAAACGAAAAGTTTCGCGCTTTCTCGCGACTCCTGAGAAACTTTAGCGTCGACTAACTTTTCCTATTTGTTCTCAAATTTTTAATCGAAATTACTAGGTCCGCTTTATTCGCCCGATAAACATCGTGCACCGACGTAAAACACCTTCCTTCGGTAAATAATTCATTTCCGTATCCGAAGCATGCGACTAAATTTTAACAGCGGCGTCGTTTAATTAGAAAATTACGAATATTTGCACGCGAATTTATTCGCACAATGAAACGAATCCTCGCGATATTCCGTGAAGTTCGAGCGAGATATCGATCGAAACCGCAGGGCAATTGAAATAGTACCTACTTGTCGCAAATATATTTATTTTAAAGCGACCAATCGGAAGCGAATTTCGCGAAACAAATTATGCATTAACGATATACATCGCACACAGCTGCAGCAACGATAAACGACGGCATGAACGACGTATTACACATTAACGATGCATATAATGAGAGTCAAGCGCGGCTAAATAAGCAATAAACGCTGGATCGTTAGATAAGATGGCGTTAAAAACGGAGTATCGTGGAATAAACGCAAGAAACGATCTTTAAGCAGATTCATTCTCGTACTCTGATTTCTTGTAGGACTCTGCTCGAACGGAAGCTATTCTAGCGGAAAGAGAAACTCAAGAGGGGAAGGAGGTCTGGATTAATGGAAAGCGCCGCGACGCTCGTCGTTCAAGGCGAGGTGAAAAATCTTAGTCTAAAGCTTCTGTTCAACAAGCGTTGAACCAACCGGCGCGCCGTACATCGTTAGATAAGATTTTCTGGGTAAAACTTTGATCTATCGGCGGATGGCCGATCGCTGCGAATGTAACGTAAGAGGACGCGTTCGTTTGCGTGTTTATTCGAATTTTCAAGCTGCACGTTTGTACTCGTAAGTTGCTTTCAAAACCGGCGTGAGATCGTATTCGGGGGAAACGCGCGAGCAATTCGAAAATCTACGAAGCACGCACGATTTATGCATCGCACGTGAATTGGCCAACGATACCGAGCGACAACAGTTATTTGCGCGATTGGTCATCGCGATCGGTGTAATTTAGCGGTGAGAAAGGAACGCGTACATGTTACGGGGTACGTTATTCAGCCGATAATTGAAAGTGCATTATTCCTTTGGACTTTCCGTGAATTTTTTACCAGAACGATTGGCGAACGCTTAGCGAGCACTCTCTCACGCTTGTCACCTTTAACGATCGTCGATAGCACGGAATATGATCCACATTATAGAGCATAATGTCGCGTTATTACTGCACCCTTTGTACATACTCCCCCGCGTGGCGTATAGCAATCATTCGGCCTCGCTTTCCCACCGTATCGGCCCCCGGCTTGAAATCGAAACCGTCTAGAACGAGTGCTTCGTTGCGGTCGTCTATTATCCATCGGCAATTGCCATCCGGCAGGAGAACTCGAACGGAACCCGTCCGTTCGAAGACGTCGTTATGCGCAACGACAGCCACGATGAACGAAACAGCGAAATAATTATCGTGGATAAATTAATCATTGCATACAGAGTGGTTGGTAACTGGTGGTACAAGCGGAAAGGGGGTGATTCTAGGCGAAAAAGGAAAATATATCGAAAATATAGAATAAAACTTTGTCGTTCGAGGCTTCGTTTTCGAGGAAATCGAGTTTGAATTTTCGCTCGGTACGCGTGCACTTTATCGCGTCTCGTTATAACGAATCTCACTGCGGATCATCGTCTCGATCGACGTTAAGTTGATAAACACTTGCAACGTGACCCAAGTGTTTTCTTATCTATTACTTACCGTCCGACTTTTTTATTCTTATTTTTTTATTCTATATTTTCGACTTCTTTTTTCGCCTATACACGAATATTAGAATGGAATTTGCCAAGTAAAAGAGGAACACGAAGAGTAGCGTCGAAAGACAGGCGCGCAACTTTTCACGCCACGTGACGCGACGGGAAATGAAACAACCTCGGAGTTTGAAGCTTTCGCGCGGAGCCTGTCGACGGTTGCGCGAATACGAAACTCGCTTCCCTCGGCGCCCGACGTTCTCCAACGTGGAGGAACGCTGGAAGAGAGTTGCAAACGAAGCATGGGCGATCGCTGAAATTTTCATCGAGGTCGAAACGCTGTTAAAACATCGGACGTGCGATGGGTTAAGAGCAGGTGATGACGCAGTGGGATGAATGGTGGCGCGCGAGTGAGTGACTCGACAGCTTCCGGCCGCCACTGCGTTGGCCGATTCGACGGGAACGTCTAATGGAGCGGATGATGCACCGTGCAGCTCGTGGAGGACTACCGCGTGTTTGTTAAGAGATTCGCCACGGCGCGGTTCCCGTGGCGAAACGCTAAGTGCATCCCTCTATTATGCAAGACGTATCTTCCACGAAACTTGTGTCATGGGAACGTACGATCGCGGCCTTCCTAATGAAATCGTGATGCGCGCCAGTCCGCCAAATTGATTTACGCTCTTGTCGATGAATTTCGTCGGTGCCCGCAACTCTGTCCGCCGCCATCGGCACACAGCTACCTGAAATTGCTTCTCCGTGTGCGAAGTTTGCTCGCGTAGCGAACTCCTCTGGAAGACGAGGCGGCCGGTGCACGAAGATGCTGTCGGCAGCTTGGAAAGCCGGAGAAAAAATCTTTTTCAAGGATTTCTTAGATTTCGCCTTTGGAGGCCACCTTTGAGATTCGATCGGCGTCGATCGGGATCGAACGAAGGTACGAGACAAGTTGGAGTATCGCGTGCTATTGCCCGCAGCAACAAGCGGCGGAAATTAGGCGGCGAACGACTTCTTCTTTCGCACGCTGCGAGTTTTTTTTTTTTTTTTTTTTTCTTTTGAAAAATCCGCTCGGTTTCGCCGGAATATATTATACTTTACACCGTGTGACACCATTGACGTGCGCAGGATAGACAGGCCTTTAGTGGCAGCTCGAAGAAGAAGAGGGTAATCCCGTATCGAACAGTTGCATCTGCCACGTCACTGACCAGGCCGCTCTTTTTCTTGCATTCATTTGCCGCGTTTCTCGACACGGCTCGCTTCTCAAACTGCTCGGCGACCTTCCTCTGCCTCTGCCTGTCGCTTCTTAATCTACCTGGCCATCTACATCCGCGTTATCTTGCATCGCGCCTCGATGGCTACTAATTCGAGGATTTAGTGAAAGTAAGACCTTAAACGTTCCATGGTTCCCCGATCCAGCGATTTCCTTCCCTTCGGGCTAAGGTTTTCCAAGTCCTGGATCGATGAGAAACAAAACCGCGGACGATAAGAACGCTCGGAGAATAAATTTTTCTCTTTTATCTATTCGTTATTAATCCCCGCTTTGCGGCTTCAGATGGCTTCAGATGGCTTCCGATTTACCTTCTACTCGTTTACGAAATGTGCTTAAACCGTATTTACGCTATAGTCGTAGCAACAACTTTACCTAGTATTAGTTATTCGTACTATCGAGCCTCAGTTATATATTACTCTATCAAAACCTAGCTTTTGATATATCTATCCCTCGTCACTTCTATTTTCTTCAGGCACTCTATTCCTCTACCCTCTTTCTTTAGGATTATCGCGATCGATTCTGTACTCCCAATTTGTTCGTAGAATTACAGATTTTCGATTCTTCGCTGCATCTGCGCGCTCCAACGTTGATTACCTTTCACGGTATTTCCACGTCTGTGCCTCGCCGATAGGTTTCTGTCCTTGCTCGTCGTCTCTCCTTTCAAATACTCCCACGACTGGTCGAAATTTTTGGACTTCCCGCAGCCAACTGTCAGCGACGATTCGCTCAATGTCGGTTGGATATCGGTTCTCGGTTATTGCCGATATCTCCACGTTGTTTTCGACGCATCGAGATCATCGCACTTGGGAAACTCAAACTATTATCACCGCGAATCGTTCGGCCGATTTTCCTCCGATGACGAGTTTTAATAGCACCGGCACGTCCCACGGAAGGTCTCCGGTAAAAGTAACCGGTCCGTTCCGATTTCTGTCCACCGAAATTCGATTAAGACCCTACAAACGCGTCCCCGCCGCATACCCTTCGTGCCAGATAATAAATTCGATTGCGTCGTCTCGCAAAAGCGCAACCAGCCCCGACGTAAAATCGTCACGTCGACCGTGTTCGACGCCTGCGACGAATCGCCACTCCCTTCTAAAAGGCCGAGATATTCTTACGAGATATCGCGACAAACGAGCGAAATGCTCGTCGATATGGCGCTCGAGCGTGCTCATTTCGCACAGTTCTCGAACGAGAATCGATATGGTAATTAGATGCAACGTACGGAGGGACAAACGCGTATCCAGAATCATTCAAATATAGGAAGCGTGGAATGGTGCGCAGATTTTCCAATTAACGCGCGCATCGTAGGTTAGTCGAGGTATAGTTGCCGATTGACGATGGAATCGGCCGCCGTGTCCCTTTTGATTATTTTTCTTGGATCTACATCGGTAATGCAATAATCGGCGTGTATACAGGCCATATGTGCCCAATGCCGCCCCTGTACTTACACGCGTGCGTCCAGTAGATTCACAGACTACTATTGTACCTACGCGTGTATGTGTATACGCGTTTGTGCGCGCGTGTGGCAGAGACAGTCTTACGTAGTCGAATTTAGAGAAGCCGAAGATCGATTTTAGCGTGGGTACGCGTTGAAAGAGCGCGATCGGTTTTTGAAAGTTCTCGTTTTTTTTGTTAAAACACCTATCGCGATAGACACCGACTCGAACGTTGATTCGATAGATGGCGACTACGATTCTATCGACTCGTTGAAACTTATTAAAGGGATCTACGAGCGTTGCGTTTTCCGCCGTAAACGACGCCTTCCAAGCAAATGGAACAAAGCGACGAAAGAGAGGAAAATAAAAAGGGAGAACACGCGTGATTACGAGAGTGGCCCCGCGTAAATCCGTGTCAGGCCCGAGGGATGGGAGCTAGGATTTTGATTAAATCAGCATTAGAGCAGTTGCACCGCGCTGCACCCTCGGCATCGCGTCGCGTCGCGACAATCACACCAAATGTCGAATCGAAGGTTGCACCCTAGGATATTCGTCGACGGGAGGAAACCGGGGGGCGGAGTAGTAGTCGGACAGAGAGGTTTAATCATGATTGTGTAGAAGCGCGCGGGGTCGTTGCGAGTGTACCCCGAAACAGGTGCTTCACAGTGCACCCTCGGTCTCGATTTCCATCTGGAACATGTTGCACTTTACGCTCGATTGTAGCGCGAGCCATTCGACGATGCAGCTTGGACGAGTTACGGGCCATCTCGGTCTTGCGGTCCCCGCGACTGTCCTTTTGTACCATATACGCCAGCTACAGTTACTTTCCCAGATTGATCGATTAACCCTCTCGGACAACCAGCTCGTCCAACGAACGCATTCGGATGACTCGTTTCGTATTTCTCCGGTGAATTTATTTCCTCGTCCAGCTATTAGGTTGTCCGGGAAGTTTCTTTCGTTTTATAAGGAAACAATAGATCGTATGATCCATTTTATTCCGTTTCTGTTATTACGATCGTGCGCAATTCGATGAAATAATGTGAAAGAAAAGACAGTAAAAGAATAATAATAATACAAATAAATAAATAATAAAAGGAAAAGTGTCGTGCAAGGAGGAAGGAGGAAAGGGTTGAACGAAAGTTGGACGTTTTTGAACGCAACGTCTCGTTCTGCTCGATGCGTGGAAAATTACGATAATACAGGCAAATTAGAAAAATAACGTTACTTGGTTCTGGTAGTTATCGATAGTAATATTTGTCAGTTTTAACATCAGGCGTTAAATCAGTTTTCCACGGTAAGATGAAACATCAGCAAGCTGATAGTTAGCTGTTTTCCACGAGTGTACTCGTCAGGCGTAAAAGGCAGTTAGAATTTGCCGTTTAAGTTGCAATTTTAAGGAAAATTAAAACGTACTCGTAAGTTTTAAGACGTTTCGAGCATTTGGAGGCCAAGACGAAATAAAACGAACGAGTAAAAAAATGCGAATAATCGTTACGAAAAAAGCGTACGTGGTGTGAACAATGCGGTACATTTTAGGCGCGCAATTTCCAAAGAGGTGGCAACAGCCAGTTGGTTGTAGCACATTCTGGAAATCTAACGCTTTCCGATATGAAATGTAACAATTTGGTAAATTTATACGCGTTGCTTTTTTACCGGCAGAATGGTATTCCCGAATCCATTAACGCAACATTGATTTTTTTACCATAACTTTGCAATAATATACGCGCTGTAAAATGTTCGAACAAAAGCAACGTTCTACTACGTTCATTTGATATTATTCGTCATTTTTCATCGAGGGAAAAAACGCTTTTTACTGGACGTAAAATGTTGTTTCGCCCAATCGGGAAATTCATCTAAAATGTTGTATCTCGATTTTTGCATGGAATACAGGAATAACGCGTCTTTCAACGAAATTCGTAAACAAGGGAGTGCGTTTCACGGGGAAATTTTAATTAAAAATAGTATCGTAATTTCACGAACGGGACGGAAGAAAATCGTAAAAAGCGCTTGCCGAAGCGCACAGTTCGTAAAACGTTGCGATTACTCGTTCCGATTTACTCCAACTGCGAGTAATCCGGCTTTGCGATATTCCATGCGATTCGAGACGATATTCGCGATCATATCTGGCTGTATCGGTACGCGCGCACGTTTCCATTTAAACGGTATCGCGAACATTCGTTTTCAGAAGACAGCCAATTCGGTAATGGAGTCGTAAAACAATTAACTTAGCGTGGAAACTTTGAAATTCGCCTGGTCTTAACGAACCGTGGCCAGTTCACGCCATCGTATTTTACGCATGGATTACGATTTGCTCGACGAACGTTGCCTGATCGAACTTCTATCAAAGACGCGTTCAAAGCGTATAATACGGTGCTTGTCCGAAACATTACAATTCGCGATACGAATCTTTACGAATCGACTTTCCGCCTTAGTAAGATAGATTTTTTATTTTTTTTTTTTTTTCTTACGCCGAGTCGTGCGTAGTTTCACGTTCCTCGTAATATCCGCAAGTTGGACGAAACTTATACAGCTAGACGCTAGAGTAACTGGAACGAAGACGAGACAACAACGAGCCCGAAGAGATAACCCTAGGTCCCGAAGAAATGAGCAGCAGGCGAGTAGTTTTCCAGGTGTCGAAGTATCCGGTGCAAGTAGACGAGCAACCCTCGGCTGTATATTCTATATGGTAGCGACACGGGACTTTCCCTTCTTGGCGATGCTCTGCTCGGTCGCGTAGCAGGAGCTGGTCGAGTTGTCGCCTTAATGCGAGGCCGATCTCGGTGTGCGTCGATGCGTATATACGCACATAGCCGGCCGGAAGACGCGTGCGCTCGGAAACGCACCGTTCCACCCCTGACTCTCGCTAAAAGCATATCTGTGTCGTCTTGCGAGTACATAGGAGAGGTTACAAGCCTCGCCGGGGAGGAGCTGCGCGGCTATATAAAACATTTGCTAGTTTAGCAACAAAAGGGTATCGAGAGCGAACGCGTTAAAGAAGATGTATGAGTGCAGCGCGGGTGGACTTAAAGAGAGAAAAGGGAAAGCCGAAGGTTGCTCCACCGATTCCGTGAATACGAGTATTCAGAGAACGTAGAAGATCGCGCAGTCGTACGTATTCCGTAGGCTGGTTGTTACTAGTCGGCGGAGATTTTGCGCGGTAGGCGGTTCGGCGTACGTCGCATGGTCGGCGAGACGTCGATCGTATTTTTTTTTTTTTTTTTTTTTTTGGAATTACAACGAAAGCGATCCAAAAGTATCGTTGATGGCAGTCGCCACGAAATCGAAACTTCGTGGCTCGGATCTGACGTGGTGCGAACCGCCACGCGACCGGGTATCGTGGCGGCGCAGATCGGCGAATCGATCAACGAAGAGGAATCGCGCACGAGCGGAAGTCAAACAAATCTGACGAGAGATCGCGGCGAATCGAATCTTCCGTACGCCGCGTCGTGCTCGGCCGCTGTCATAAATATTGACCGCGGTTCTCGTATCCTGCGAGGCGTACGCTCGTGAACCGGCATCTCCACCCTTGGATTTCGCTCATAAATATTGATCAGGAATAGCGTACGTAACTCCTTACGCGTTCTATCCCGCTCGGTCAATGATGTCCCACGGGGACGCGAGCGATGTGTGTTTGCCGTCGATGATTGCGGTTAATTACAACACTGGCCGTCTGTTTGTATGTCAACTGCGCGCTCAGCGCGTGCAATCTAACGATGCCCCGTGGGAGGGGTAGGTTCTACGAGATTGCGAGGAGCTGCTTCTTCGCGCTCAGCTGCTTAGGGACGCACGCTGAGTTACCACCACCGACGCTTCGTACCGCGTCGTCGTCCGCAATCGACAGTCTTTTTTCTCTGTCCGCTGATCGAAGACCCGGCTGCGCGGAGGTAGCCGATTTTCCTTGAAAGTTCGTCTAGAGACAGCTATCCGACCTGATAAATTAGGAAAACGTGTTCCGCCGCGACAGACTCGCCGGAAATTCCACTCCCGAGACAACGTAATTTTCGTTGGACGTGGCATAACGCGCAAACGAACGGCACCCTGCGCGGAACGAATCGTCGAATGTTCCTACCTGGAGTCGCGTCGCGTCTCGCAGCATCGGAGAACAACGACCGGGGAGAAAAAAAAAAAATACAAGGGAGGAACGATTCGATGACCAACGATGGACCGTCAAAAATCGCAGATGCGCCAATCCATTCATAGGTACGTGTTATTTTATTTCATAGGCTCGCGCCCCTCTAGCCGTCCATGACGTCTATTCGCCGATCTGGCGAGTTACGCGTAAAGCAGCACGAAACAGACAGAGAGAAATCGAACGAGAGAAAGGGCTTCACGCCCATTATCGCGACAGAGCAAGGGAGAGAGAGAGAGAGAGAGAGAGAGAGAGAGAGAGAGAGAGAGAGAGAGAAGCGCAGAAAGCGCAATGTGGACACAGTCAAGGTCCAGTGACCAGCTGATTGATTGTCTCCACGGGGGTTGCTATTTAGGGAGTATCATCACGAGTGGGATGGCAGACGCTCGACTGGAGACACCACCATGAGAGGATGAATTCGACGTGGGATTTCCCCGTCGAGGACACCAGTCGGCCGATTTCCAGTTGCTGAAACCCGTTCTTACCGCATCGTTTACGATCGTCAGTTCGGATCGTGTGCGTTAATCCGCGCCGCGATTCCGTAGCGTGTAAATCCTACTCGAAGCTCGAATAATTTCTATCGAAGGTAATTTGCAGAGGCAACGTTTGTGCTCGAACCTTCGATCCTTTAGCGAATACGCCGATTCGAAATTCACCGAAACATTCCAAATTCTCCTTTGTACAAGAATCAAACGCGACGAGGCAGTTGGAAGGGGCGAAGGCCGCCTTAGGAGAAAAGCCGGAGAACAGATGCCTGGTTATCGATTAAGCGATTGCTCGAGCGGAGGAAGTGGACCTCTTCGGTGTTTAAATCAGGTCACCGGATATGTAGCCGAAGAAGTCTATAATGGAGATGGAGCTACGAGGGACGAGAGGGCGGACGATAGTTTCAGACTGCGAGGGCTGCAAGGTTGAAGGGTGGAGGGGCGAACGCCCCGTTAGAAATTAACGCAAGGGTGACACGGGCTGGCTTTGCCATTGTCCTCTGGCCTACCCCCTTCGAATGGGACGTCTGGTGAAAAAATTCAGATGTGAAATTTTCATTTCCGCTCCGGATCACCGACTCGGAAGAAATACTTCCTGCATAGGGGCTGGCTTCTCCTCCAAATCGCAAGACTTCGCGCTCCAGACGTTCCTTTGTTGCCTGGCTGCCTCCTCGGAGCACCTGATTTCTTCGAGACGGCGATTCCTGCGAGTCGATGATCGTCTGCCTGATCGAACGCCCACGGACTCGCTCTTCGATCCATCGATCGCGCGTACGACGTATTTTGGAAAATTACACGCGTCGACGACGTCTGCTCGTCGAATAAGGTAGCGCGGTGTCGATGAAAACTAAGAATAGTTCGTAAGAATTCAATTAAGAACAGGCGAACGATAACGAGATTGCTATGCCTGCCGTAGAAAATCGCCCACGCAATTTTCAGACGTAGATCGTACATCGCGCCAAGTCGCGTACCCGAGGACGAAATCACTTGGATTCGTAATAAAGGAAACCGTCGAGCCGGAAGAGTAGCTCTCGCCGAGCAACGGTTCGTGCCACGTCGTGGATCATCGGGTGGAACTAGAAACGCAGGAGCGAAAAAATTCAGATGCGAAATTCTGTTCGCCGCCGTACCGACTGATGATCCACCGACTCGGAAGAAATACTTCCTGCGCGGGATGAAGACGAGAAGAAGGGTGGACGCCCTCTTGTCTTCTTTCCTTTTTTTTTTTTAGCTTCCAGCACGGTGTTCATAATGGAAACATCGGATGCGCGAATCGTTCATCGATGATTAAAAGAAAGTTCGTCGATCTTCCTCGTCGCGGCTCGTCGTCGCTATTTGAGTCACGAAGAGTCGGAGGAAAACGTAAACGCGGATATCGTTTTATAGGAAATACGTACGCGATACGGATGAAACGCGTGGAATTGAGAAACCGCAGCGAAAGTAACAGGTTGTCCGGGAAGTTTCTTTCGTTTTATAAGGAAACGCCACATTTTTTTCTTTCGTATTATTTTATCGAACTACGTACGATCGTAAGAGTAGAAACGGAAGAAAATGGATCGTACGTGATTCGGTAAAATAATAGAAAACGAGAGAAACTTTCCGGACAACCTAATACATACACTCGTGCGAAGAGCACGACGGGTAGACAGGGAAGAAGAAATTGTACGCCATTGGAACGCTGCTAGAATTTCCCACATCTTCGCCGAAGTACGCATCTCGGGAACGTCAGGACGAGAAACTGACAATTTTCAATGGGAAAGAGGGGGAGCGTGGGAGCAGGAAGAAAAGGGTGGCCCGTCGATTCCACTTTTTCTCCCCCGAAATCGGATCGGTTCTGCTAACCGCGGAGGATCCCTCTCGTCGACGAGCCGGATACAGGATCTACCGTGTAGGATGCAGAAAGTCTAGGAGAAGGACGTGGCCGAAGAGGAAACCCAATCGCTGTTTACCCAGTGCGTCGTTCCCTGCGTAAGCAAAGCATCCATCCATCCATCGGGCCGGGCAAACACATCACCCGTTACAACAGTGGCGTAAAATGCTCGCTCAGTTCCCAAACCGTCTCTCCTTGTATTCTCGTGCACGCCCGAGCCACAACCACTTTTATTTTCGTTCAAACCGTCGTCCACTTTGACACTAGCGGCGCTGCGTTTCGCCAGGATTCACGCTGACGAGGACCAGAATCGCAACGGGTGTTGCTTTTTGCTCTAATCGCAGGACGACTGCCTCTTCGCGTCTCGGGCGAATCGACGAGAGTACCAGAGGATCGACCCGGATCTGAAAATATTTCTCGCGCTGCGGCAATCTCTTATCCCGGCGTAGACTCGTGAAATCACTGGCAGAAAGAGAGAAGAATCGTTCTTATCTGCCTCTCCCCTTGCCGACCCGGCCTGTCCCATTGAGCAACGTGTTTCATAGGCTCTGAATGGAAAAAGGAGACAAAAACGGAGGAAGAGAGGAGAGAAGAGAAAAGAAAAGGGAAAAATAGAGCCAGGCAGAGGAGTTAGAAGGAGAGACGAAACCCGATAGACTCGATGGAGGGACAGAGGCAGATCCCGCTGACAGGGGCGCGACTGCTGATTGCTGTCGCATTGTGCATCGCCTTGTCCCGCAACGAGAACGACGCATTGTCGCGTGTACGAGCGTTGAATACGTTTGGCAAGACTCCCGATGACGTGGGAGGAACCGAAACACAGGGAGAAGAAGCTCGTGCGGCGCAGGGGCCAAAAATTAAACCTCTGAGACAATAGGTCAAGCGTCCATAGAAACGGAAACACCAAACACGCCCTTTGCTTTATTTCCTTCGCAGGACACAAACGGAGAGCGGCGGATCAATCGATCTCGCCTTCTGCTCTTCGACGAGACGCGTCGCCAACTTTCATCGCGCGTCCTCGAACGCCGTTGTCGTTCAACGCCGAAGCTCGACGAATCGCTATTTCTAGAAAGTGATTTTCCATCTTATCCCTGTTTCTTCTTTCAGTAACGCCATACGCGTTCCACGCGCCTTATGTCGGGGCTCTGTATTAGGTGGTCCGAAAAGTTTCTTTGCTTCTGAAAGGAAATAACGGATGCACGACGTTTGTCGTTTGATATTATTTTATCGAATTACGTACGATCCATTTTCTTCTATCAAGATAAAGATCGCAACGTTGGACAGGTTGTCGTGAAAGACGCGTCTGTAAAAGAAATACACTTTCCCGACAACCTAATACTCGTCGAAACATGGAAAATCCTCGACAAATATATTTAATTGCCGCTACGAGACACAAGGTGTCTTTATTTATCATTTCCAACTTCTCGCTCGGACATTCTCGGCGAACGTTCGTCGCGTCGAAGACTTCAACGGCGTCACGGAGAATAAAATTTCAGCGTGCGTCCATCGCGCTTCGTTTTAGTCGCGTCAATCCCGAAACCGCTTCGGGTCGAGTGTCTCGCGAGCGTGCGATCGAAGGATAAAGCGGCGGTTCTTGATAACCGGAGGCAACGAAGCGAAACCTCTTTAAGGAAAGTACCGTCTTCGGCAATCGAATTACCGGCAGGGTCAGTCGGCCCCGCCAAGCCGCGGTAAACTTGTAAAACAATAAAAGCTTCCGGTGACCCAGCGAACCGGTACATTGAGTTAGCCAACTCCAACTTTTCAGCGGAAACCGCCGCAAACTCGGACCGTGTAGCAGTCAGGATGTCGAAGTCCCGGCTTTTTCCAGTTCTCGTCGACCAGACCGGGAAACTACGAGTCGCGAGACCGATCGTGACGGCCCTTAAAGCGTTAAAATCTAACAAGCGTTTGATACAAGCACGAGTATACGTTGGTCGTGTGTCGCGTGTAAGTAATGCGAGCGTCGGCGAAAGTAAGCGAAAGACGGCGGGAGGAGGTCGGGGCGGCCAAAGCGCCGCGTATTTTATCAATATCTTCGCGATGAATCGTTTGGATTATTAAAAACGGCAAATAAATTCCTGCCAAACTTCCTCCAACTTTCCTCTCGTCTCCTTATTTTCCCGAAACTTTCTACGCTTAGCAAATTATGCCACGCCACGCGCTCAACTTTCAGCTAGCGTCTCCCCTCGCGAACTGCATCCGCGTCTTTAACCGCTATCCTAACGATATTCGTTAAAACGATCGATCTGCCGTTGATCGATCCACGCGGAGAGTCAGTCAGCCGCGAAAGCGTTGTCCGTGCGTGAATACGTTCGATTGTCGGCTATTTTTACCGCACTCTGTTTAATCTTCGTCCATGCTGAAACACCTAGCGTGTGCCCCTGCTAGGCGGCCGATTCGGTGAGTCGCTGTTTCCTAGCGGAATATCGAGGAGCCCCGGAGCGCGGACGCGTTTTTTCCCCCCGTGCAACGCCAGATCGAAATAAAACGGCAGACATAATGAAAATAACGGCGCGCGGCGTGTCGCTGGACAGCGAAAGAAATAAAGCCGGGGTTGAGAGACGGCGAGGTTGAGGGATACGCGAGGGCCACGCGAGGGTCAGAGGGACGGGGAGGGGCGGGAAGGCGAGGAGAGAGGTGGCGGACGGGGGTGGGCGTTCTCACGATTATACGAGCAACCCTTTGCTGCGTGAACACGCCGCGCTGGTCGTCGCGAGGCGAGGGCATGCGTGCAGGCCTGCTATATCCATTACGCTTATTACAACCCCGACCGCCGCCACTATCCTTTAACCATCCGCTCCCTCGTACCACCGCCCACCCTTTTACGTGGATGAACATCGATCGACACCCGACCTGGAACAGTCCGTCCACCAGGTAACCAAATTGCCCCCATTCTCGGGAATTTTCTCTCTTCGGCAACGAGCTGCCCGTCGCTTCTTCTTCCTACTCGATTCTTCTTCCCACTCGATTTTTCTTCCCAGCCGCGTCATTGCGCGCCCCTCTCGCGGCTAGTTCGCATAGCGCGAACCGATTACGCGCAATGCCGCTGTCTTCCTCGATCGATCCTCTTTCCACCGATAATCAATCGCTCGTTCCACGCTCGCTTTGCCAGACAATCTTTCCTTCTTCCGGCGTTTCTTTGCCAGTCTTTGACTCCTTTTCAGCGAGTTCATACGGATTCGTCCATCCAGGCTGGCTACCAAGCAGAGAGAAGGTGAAGAAGCAGGCGGTTCGCTGCGAAATAGGCGATTGGTCGCCGCTAACAGTTAACGAGAGCAGGATAGGTTTGCAGGTTACGATCCGTGAGCTTAATTAAACGAAGCAACCAACGATGGGACGAGTAACGATGATCTTGCCGCCTTCGGCGGATTAACGCGTGTACGCTAATTCGTCTAATTTCAACGGCGTATCGAGCAACGTACGAAACGTCATCGATGATGCGTGTATCGTCGGGTTGCTTCTTGCTTTCGAAGAGCGAGGCTTGTTGCCCGACGAAAGCAGCGTGGCTGCACGTGGCTGCGTATAGTTGTGCGCGAAACGCGGTTCCACAATTTACAGGGTAAAAGCGACCGAGCGTGATATATCGTACGGTGCCGCTAAGTGGAAGCTGACGCTCTCTTTTTCCCCCTGGTGCCTCTTTTTCCCAGAGACAGCGCAGCGTACAAGAGACACAGAGGAGACAGAGGCGACGAGGAAAGCGCGAGAACGCGACGCGACGAGAGGAGGAAAAAGATGGCTGCGGGGAAGTTGTTGGGACGAGCAGCTGTATTAAGTGCGCCTATAGATTACGCTCGGGGAAAAAGTGGAGACCCCGGCACGCTAAAACGCTCCGGAAAAAAGATTACCCTATGCACTCCATACGTCATTCGTGCGCGGCCCGTTTCGGTGCACACGCGTCAGCAGCAGCGTCTCCGCGCGACGACGTCGCGCCGTTTCTACTTAGCCAATCGATCAGCCGATCAACGAATACATCGAATAAAACTAGGCGATGTTAGGGTAATTTCGACGCGCGGTGCACCGATACCGATCGACCTGTCAACGTAATAATCACCTTGCGTTGCCTTTTTTGATATTCTGGTCGATTTTCACGCAAAACTTGATGCAAATCGATCGTTCGTTGTCGGTAGCGCTCGGTATCAACGGTTTCGCCAGGTTTTAACAGCTCGTAATAGATCACACCCTTCTGATCCCATCAAACACAGAGCATCGTCTTCCGTCCATAGCGGTTTGGTCTTGCAGTCGATGTCGATGGTTTCTCCAAATATATCCACTTTTCATCGCCAGTCACAATTCGCTGGAGAAATGACTTTCTTTTGTATCTGGCGAGCAGCGTTTCGCAAGTGGTTTTTCGGTTTTCCTGCTGTCTTTCATTCGGTTCACGCGCAACCCATTTTCCCACCTTCTGCATCTTTCCCGTGGCTTTCGAACGCACGGAGACGGCTTCTCGCGTCACGTTTAATCGATCAGCCAGTCGTTGTTGCGTTTCAGCGTCATCCTCGTCCAACGATGCTTGCAATTCGCTGTCTTGAAACTTTCTCGGTGGTCTTCCACGTTCTTCGTTCCCCGCGTCAAAATTTTTCAATTTTCTGAATTTTTCAAACCACTCAAAGCACTGTGATTTACCAAGAGCATGCTCACGGTAAGCTTCGACAGGCATTCGATGCGATTCCGCGGCAGTTTTCTTCAAATGGTGACAGAAAATCAATGCTGTCCGCAAATCGTAGTTTCCAGGCATAAAAATTCCACGTGTTCAACGCTATTGCAAACTGTGCTGTTGTATGAAAGTTGTATTGTCGCGAGTGGAAAATGTTCGTGAGACGTCAGCAAAGACTTTTGGCATCGATGACGCAGTTTAGCGGCAACTACGTTATCGGCTAGGGCCATCTGTATATGCAAGTTCCGGTTTCATACTTACAGGCCTGGAAATTCATTTCCTTTCAACGTCGAACTAACACCATTTCCGTGGACTTTCTTAACCGAGCTGCAGCCAAGTGACTGCTTCGCATCACGTTTCGACAGGTGGATAAAAAGCAGATGACACGCCGTGTTCCAATGACGCGAATTTAAAGTCGCGCGACGCCAGTTAGCGTTCCACGAGGTTACCAAAAATTCTGGCAAAGTGGCATCGTACTTGACCGATAAGGTTACACTCGTGGGCAGAGTATCTCGACCGGACAGAACGTTATAGAAGAAGCGTAAGAAAATTACGCGTGGAAAGCGTCTCGTGCAAATTGCTGGAAACGTTCGTCGACAAGAGCGCGAACGTGCGGTGCCTGTTTTCGCGGAACCAACGATTCAGAGATTATTTTCTAGGGTACACTGGCGAGGAAATACGCGTCTCTTTAAAAGTTTGGAGACAACATTTTCGTTCAGACGATTTAGCGGCTGCTAAGGAAGAGAGAGAGCACGAGGTTATTCAAGAACGAACGATAAAGTTTCTTCGTCGAAATTTATTAGTTTCAGTTTCGTTGCTACTTCTAGCGAACCTTACAAAGCGTACGTTCGACCTCTGTTTCCTCGATCGCTCAGCGAGTTAATCGCGACACGTCGTGGCGAACCAGGTGAACAGGCATGGAATCGCGAACGATCGATCGCGAAATTTTCGAACACGCGCGCAGCGTCGGCCAAGTACGCGCTTCGTATTACGCGCAATCTGTCCGTGGTTTCTCCTTTTCAGTTTCTATCGTAACGCCGAACCACAGATTTACGGAGATTGCTTACTAGAAAGAGTATTATTACGTGGGACGATCCATCTTCATTGCTTCTAAAATATAAACGGTACGCGAGTACTCTGATTAGAATAATCTTCCCTTAAACGTTAGTTGTAAGCGATGATAAAATAACGTTCGTTTTACTTTTCTTCTTCGACGACGACGATTTTTTCCTTTGTTCGATTCGTTTGTTAGAGCGACGGCCGATATCAACGCTCGTGATATCGATCGAGAGGAACGAACGCGATATTTGAGACTGAACACGGCGAATGTTTTAGCAGTTCCGAGCGTTTAATCGTCTTATAGACGGGCAAAATAAGGAACGCTTGTATCGTACAAGTATCGGTAGCGATTTCAAAAGACAAAGAGAAATGATAAAAAAAGGAAGGAATATTCTACACTGTAACGTAAATTTTTACACCGTATCGTCGCATAAGTGCGACTTAACGTCACTCGCGTAGAAAATAAATTCCGCGAGAGATTCTTTCAGTCGCAAATAACGCGTCCATTCCTTTCTGGAACAAACGACGACCAAAAAGTGGTCCTATTTCTAGCTTTTCAGGCTTGTACAATTTATTGCAGCATTATTTATTATACATACGTCGAATTTCGTATAAAACTTTGTCGTTCTATAAAATTCATCCTCTCGCGTCCAACATCACGCAAAGTTAAATCATCTCTTTCTGCAACAACTTACGATAATCCGGCTGTAGACGAAACTTATTCAGACGAATTACAACGTCTTCGGATCTACCTGTACGACGGAAATTAAATCAAATTTATCGAAAGTTCGAACGAAACTCGCTCTCCGTCGATTTCAATCGACGCGATAAATCGTAATAAAAATCGATGAAAACACGAAAAGAAGGACATGTTTCCACGTTTCCTTTTGTAAATAAGGTCTTTCAGTTTAGTCGTTGAGCGACAAAACTTTTACGGAAAAGTTACATTACAGCGTTAACCTACGCGATTCTTGCCTTCTTTAATACAGAGTTAAATATTCGCTAAATATATGTATACAGTATATATATATGTGTGTGTGTATATATATATATATTCAAGTATTATATATATATATATATATATATAATACTTGAATATTAATTGCATTGGCAGGACATTGCACAAGTGCGTTCGCTGCACCCACGAAAACCTGTACCTTTGTATAAGTACTCACTTTCGTCCTTCTCCTTTCGATAATAAATAATCTTACATTGCACTATGATAAATCCATATCGTTGTGAAATAAATATCTACTCGAAGAACATGTTGCATTTGTAATATCCATAAATATTTGATATCAACCCATTCAGCGTCACAATACGACTCCAATAACATAATTAATAAATGACGGGCTGTTGGTTTTCGAGTTTCGTTGCCTTATTTCTGAGAAACAGGATCTCGTGCCATATTTGGAAGATCTTTTACTCGTCGCAACCGAGTAAATTACGGCGTTCATTGATAACTTTTAAATAAGAGATTCCGGTCACGGATGCTTTAGATATTTCTTAACGAACTTTCAGTGGTATGCGTAGTGGAATGTAATGTACGTGTTGTCTTACGAAGTATCAAAGGTTTTTTGCAATCTTATTTCTTGAAATTTGAATTTTCTCAAAGTAATCGTCCGTCGTTAGGAACGGAGAATGTACTGGGAAACGAGCGAGGTGTAGACAGAGGAGAAAACGAGTAACAGTGGAAGCAAAGAATAAAGAAAAAGAGGAAAGTAAAACGTGTAGACAAGGATAAACAACGATAGATAAAAAAAAAAAAAAAAGGAAATTGTGTAGCGCTGAATGCGTTGCCGGTATACTTAAATTAAAATATGCCTTCGATTTCTTATAAATAAACATTTATCATATATAATCCATCTTGATTAAATACGTACACGCGTTTATGCGGAGACTGGGGAAAAAGTATAATTGCCACTAAATAACGAAGCGAGAGCACGTGTTATCTTAAAAATTCTCTGCTAAAGAAACTTTGCGAGATTTTGTCGACCGGTGGTTCTCAATTAGCAAAATCGCCATACCGTGATCTGTTTATCGTTCGCGTTATTCGTCTATTTGTTGCGGCCGAGTTGCAAGAAAACTGTTCTGGCAAAAAGTCGCGACGAAACTGAGAACCACCGCGTATCCTTGCCATCAAACTCCCGTGACAATCTTCATCTCAACGAAACGAAGCAGGAAAAAGGATGTGCGCTTCGAAGCACAGAAATTTCTGCATTTTTACAATGTAAAGTGTGTCAAAAATGTTAATATTTCATAATAATAACGTCTAAGAACGTATCTTCGCTTTCTCAAACGTCTCTTCCTGCTCTCTCTCTTTCTCTCTCTCTAGCTTTTTTCGCTTTTTGACGTTAGCTCGATCCACTGCCGTATTTGGCACATTTCACGGAGTAAAAAGTGCAGAAATTTGTATCGTCTCAGTACGGTTCACGTGGTTTCACACACGCACGGAGATACGTTATTCTAATTCTAACGAGTCGTAGCTCGATCATTGCACGACAGCTAAAAACGTTTAGAAGGCCCGTTCAAAAGACACGTTCATTTGCACGAATTATTGGCACGCGTGAAAACGAGAGAAACAAGTATACGCTACGTACTAAACGTACAAATATAATTACGATCGTAAGGTTATAAAGCCTGCGAATCGCCGGCCGGACTAGATTCAAAAACACGCAAGTCCGTTTTAAACTCGTTTCCACCCGACCCTTTTTTTTTTTCTCTCTTTAGCAGTTTTCAACGGCAATTACGCTGTTGGACTAAAAAATGCATGAACTACTGTAATTGGGAACACGGGAATGAATGTACGCTTTTGATCGTACGTTTTAATGTCCCGTGAAATGTTTCGGTCGAATTTCCCGTACGGAAATCGTTGCAACGATGACGCAACGAAAACGAAAAGGTCGACGAGTCGACAAGTTTTCTTCTGAAACGTGGAATATTTCGCGGCAAGCGGAGAGAATTTCCGAAAACATGGCAACGAGTATTTCGCTGGCTTTTTGCACTTCGTTAACGTTAGCAGCGAAACGGACTTGCCGAGTTTTGTATCTTCGGCGCAGTAGCGAACGATTACACGGTGAAATAGAGAAAATCAGAAATAATCTGCTCACTGTCTTAACGGATAATTCTAACTCACGATTGTACAATTAATATCAATTATATTTACCAAGTAAAGTGGTAATACGAACGACGATGTGTGAAGCATGCATGAAAATTGTTTGCTTACGTGCGTCCATCAAGAAATTGAAAGGGAAACCGAAGAGTTTTTGTACAGAAACAAATTAATTCTCCTCGTTATCTCGTTCGTCTAAGCGAGATATTTCCAAATCAAATTTTTATTCCTAAGAAGTTGATCCTTTTGCGAGCGATTTTCGCAAAAAAAAAAAAAAGAAATAAAAAAGAAATACGATCAAGCGTCGTTGAAGGTGGAACAGCAATCTTTTAAATAAAAAGGTTCATAGAGTCGTAGTATAAATTTCTAAAAAAAATTTTATATTCTTTTGTATTATATATAGCATAATTTTATCGAAGCTTAACCAACTTAAAACAACTTCTTATCGTTTCGAATATTTCGTAATTATTGAATGACAAGAACACATCGGCCGAAACTTTCTAACGTTTATCACTTAACGAAAATCGTCTCATTTTTTATGAAAATAGAGAATCTTTTAGAAAGCTTGCAAACAAGGAGCACCGATACGAATCCATATTACAGCTTTCTCGTACACGTTCTTTTTTCCTAATACTTCAAAAACCATCTTAATAAATTGCAAAATAAAAATATAACTCTCGACACGCAGGTTTTCTTCGCAAAAATTCTATCTTATAAAATTAATATATACCTCGATATTAGACAAAATTTCTTCTAAATACGAGCAAACTTTTAAACTTCAAACTAACCTTCGGTAGCCAATTTTTTGTGCCTTTCTTCTTGACACCATAGAAATCAACGAGATAACGCAACAAAGAACATTAACATTTTTACGCTGTAACTAATGCTAATAGACGCTACAGCAGTAGTAGCATGACAGATATCGAGTTTGAAATACCTATGCAAAAATAAAATATTAACAAAATTTTCTCATCGTTTCGCATTTCAGAAACGGTTCGCCTTGAGAAACAACCGAAATAAATATCTTAGAACTAACGATCGAAAAGTCGCGGAAAGGAAGAAAATAATATTTATAAATAAACGTTTATTCTTTTTATCGCGTGATGTAATACGAGGTCACGCGGGTATAATGAAAAATGTGATTAACAAGATAAACAGAAAAGCTGTGTAAAATGTGATTCTATCCGGTTGTAAATAATGTCCGTAGAAAAAGAGCTTAAGACTAGAAAGTGTCATTCTCGAACGACTAGAAGAACCGAAACGATCCCAAAAAAGGAAGCAAAGACTGGAGCAAGAAAAAAATTTGCTACGCAGGTAGAAAAGCACATATTTTCGAACGTTCTCGCCGCTATTTACATTTCATTTATTTCTATATAAAATAGGAAGACCGCCGAAGCTGTACGTTGAAAGCGCTGCTAAAATAATCGACAAGCTTCGATAAATAAAAGTTACCGGAAAGGCATCTCAACGTGATAAAACTGTACTAATTAGGAAAACAAAGAAGATTCTTCCTCTCATTTTTTAACTTCGTAGCTTGCGCCGCATATCACGTTGCGAACGCTAGAATTTCATGAGAATACGCGTGCAAAGAGAAGAAACTATCACAGACGCGAGCATAAGCTAAAGAAACGTAGAGAAGTGATTTCAACGCGTGCAACGCGTCAACGACTTTCCATAACAAGCGTATATGCTTATCGAGCGAAATTTTGTATTTGTATAAACGTTTCGACGATCCTACACTATATGCGTTGAAGATAAGCGTTTATGACGTCGAGAAGAGCTCACGGATCGAAGATCGTTAGCATCGTTATTGATTTTCGCAATAGCGATTGATGAAAGTTGAACGCTCGATTGACGTTTAAAAGAAAAAAAAAAAAAAACAGATGCATTCGAGTGCGTCTCTTCGCAATTATTGTTTTCTGCAAAAAAACCCTTCGATTGATCGGCTGTTAAAAGCGATAGGATCGTGGTAAAATTTTAGCTTTCTAGTCTCTTCGCCAATTCGATTCGAATTTTTATCCTCCGTGTATGTAATAGCACGTGCGTTCGATATAAATACGTTGCCATGTCGAGTGCCAGCCTCGAAACAGCTTTCCAACGATGGACGTACCTAACAACAATTTTCTCAAAACTGTTCCTCGAAACTGCGAACGGAATAGAAACGATGGTCCTGCGGTTAACTACGTCCACGGAGTTCATCGCGTGTAACGAAGATACTCGAAGAAACTTAAACGAACTAATCGAATCGGAACGATTACGGATCAACCGAGTCCTTCAGCAAACGAACCAACGGATTTAGCTTACCGTCGTCCGAATTTCTGTACTCCTCCAGCAGCTGTGAAATAGAACATCGATTGGTTTGTTGGCAATTTTCTCTTTCGCTTATCCGATCTTCTAACGTTAGCGATTGAAAATATCGCTTCAATTAAAACATTCGGCCGAAATGATTGGCTCTCGCCTTAAGAATTTGTTCAGTGGAAAACACTGAAGATATCGAGTTGAGTTAACACTAAACCTACCGACAATTTTTGCATACTTATTGGCCGCTCACGATAGGCGGGGCAGACTACAAATTTTTCTTAGAAAAAAAAAAAAAAGAAGCAAATTAGAAATAGACACGGAAGAATATATTGTAGGCATATTTTATGAAAAGTCATAGATTAGGAAGCGATATGATAACGTTTAAATATGGTGAAATTTGCGTAGAAATTTGAAAATGGTAGGTTTAGTGTTAAAGTTTCATAAAAAATTTGGATAATTTTGATAACTTGAAAAGAGGTAGCAGGAAAAGTCTGCTCGAAGAAACGTGCGAAATCGCGAGGAAACGAGGTTTACCTGATAAGATAATTCGCAAGACAGGACCGCTGTAGCCTGCGGATTTTGATGCGTGGCTGCCAAGAGTGTCGGGAAGATATATGACGTCAATCCTGGAGCACCGTAGAACGGAAATGGAAGAGTACACAGTTGCTGAAGAACGCTCGGTCCTGCTCCAACCGATTGAAGTACCAACTGCAACAGATTTTAAACGTTACGATCGAATCCGCAAACGGTTAACTACGAGAATAGCTAAATCGATTGCTTCGAACAGACGGGTCCGCCGTACGATTGTGGTTTTCCATTGCAAAACACCCACATGAAGCTACTAGAGTAGCTGGCAGGTACGTTGGCGGTCGTTACACAGAAGGAAAATGATGAATCGAGGCGGGCGGAATGCGCGGCGAGATCGTTAATTTCCTTAAACATCGTGGGAAACGACGCACCTATATAATCCAGGTGTCGGTACGCGGCAAGTTCTTGTTCTAGGAACAAGAGAACGTCCCGACGTGCATCTGCGGTTCAACGAGTGTCTTCGAACAGGTTTGTGCACCTGTGGAAAGGTCTCCTGCAGGAAGTACCCACATTACGAATTTTTATTTCCTCACCTACGTGCCTCGTTACACGCGTACCCTCTGGTAATGCTCCGACGATTCGCCAAGTGTGCATTTCGATCAGGCGAACGCGCTGATAATCCGTTTTCAACATCTCACGGTTTTACGACGTTTCAAGGGTGAGCCGACCAACGATCGCCATCGCGATTCGATGGAAAAAACGTCGTCGATGGAATATTTATTACGCGTGTGTTTCATTACGTATATATTGGCGCTTTCGCTGAAACTTGTGAAAAATAAGTTGTCAACGAGTGTATCGCCTTTTAATTTGATATTACGTTGAGCGAACGACACGCTGCACCGATAAATTACGCGCTGCTCCTTTTACCTAAACCTTTCTCCTCCGCGTACGATTTTGTGCGTCATTTGAAAAGATCATTTTTACGCGGCATAAAACCGCCAACTAGATTTACGACGATCGTGAATCCCACGTATTTTTATCGTATTTAAAAGCAAACTGCTCGGATAAGAAGTAGAGAACGCTTGGCTGGAAAATTCGCCCTAGTACAAAGAAAGTGTCGGCTGGTTTATACGGTTCGTTGGAAGCGGACGAGTCACAAGCCAAGTCCAATTCCTCTGCTCTCGTCGGCGACACATTTTTACCTGATATCTCGAGGAGGCGACTAAAAATAGAGGCAAAGGAGTCCTCTAAGCAGAACAATTAGGCTGACGATAGGCGAAGGTTGTCGCGTCGAAATGCTCGAGAAGCGCTTTGTACCTATGGGCTCTAATCTTAGCTAGTCGTTCCTTCTCGATATCCTCCGGCATAGATCGAATACTTGGGTGATTTCCGAGAGGCCGATATCTCAAAAACGAGGCTCGATAGTCGCGCAGAAAGGAAGGACGCGGCGACGCGACGTTCTCCACGGCGCCACATATTTCCACGCGTGGTCTGTTCCGTGACTAGAAATATCTCGATGAATACGAGGGAAAAACGTTCGACCGGCAATCTCTATCTAGACGTACCTGCTTTTGCTGCTAGAGAATTCTCGTTGACCGAGGCTACCCTTTGCTTTTGTCAGGGCCGAGTATAATTTCGTACCTTGGAGACAACCGTCGGATGTTTAAAGCGACAGTTTCCACGAGATTATTATTTAAAACGACTGGAAACAGCGTAGGTAATGGGAAATATTCGTGGTAACAGTCAAAAGTAGCCTACCTTAAGTTCGTAACCGTTCGAATAATTATAGACGCGCAAAGCTGTACCGAACCAGTCTTGGAAGTTACATACGCGTGTTTGTCGTTTGCTCGCGAACTTGGCAATAAAGTTACTGAAACAGGCAGAAATAAATTGTGCCGGCCGCGAGAATATTCGGCAGGAATTCAGAGAACACGATTAGCTGATATGCCGCGACAAAGTGACAGCGTGTTTTCCCCAACACACCGAAAGGTAGAAGTTACGACATGGAAGATGCTCAATGAAGTTTGTTTTCCGAAATCTATATTCTGAACGTTGAAATTCGAATTCCGAGGAACTGGAACTCGTGAAATCTAGGGCGTGGTGATATTTTCTTTTTTTTTCTCTCTTCATCCATACAGGGTGTTCCGTGTTAACGCAGTCTGCAGCGTTTAAGAAGCAGCGCGGAAAGATGAAAACAAACAGGAATCTGCGCGTTGTTTCCGAAAGGAAAATTCGATCGAGTATTCAACGAGGAGACGATTTGAAATTCGGGGATGGATTGATCGAGCATGGAAAGAAGGAGAGCAGTCTTAACTTAGAAGTCCATTCACCAAGCATCCCGTTCAAAGTAGTTGGAGAGCGTGTGTAATGTAAACATCTGACCGGGTATTCGTAAAATCTCCGAGCAACTCTTTATTTTCCCAAACGATCCACAAATATCACGCGTACACAACTCTCTCGAGCAACAAATTAAATCTGTATTTTTCACGAAACCTCGTTGCTCAGGTACCCGAGCCATTCGACGCACAAAGGAGGAGGATATATCGTTTCCATGGAACAAGCAGAAACGTCTCGCCGCCGTGCCAGTAAATCGCAGTAGCGCGATTTATCGATGAGAATATCGATCGGTGACGCGTCGAGTATTTATCCGCGAGTGCAGCGAGCGCCGAAACGAAAAGCAACCGGACCATCATCCATCAACTGGCGGAATGGGCGATCGAGTCACCCGGTACATTCGCGTGAAATGCGGCCCGCAACACGCGACGAAGAAGGAAGAAGCTGTTAGACACAACACACTCAGCGGACCTCCCATCAATATACGGCCGAATGCAGTTAAGATATATTTACTCGGTTCCATTCCATACGTCAGCCCCGTGCAGCCGCTCCGCGCCGAGCCGCGCCGGGCCGCGCCGAGCCGGCGAGGAGGGTGCATCAATCCAGCGCGTGCTGGATGCATCGCGATGTGTAGCGTTGAGTGCACCGACGACGTCGCGCATTCGTCTTTCGCCGCCTTTTTTAAGGAGGTCCGCGGCTTGTCTGCGCTTGCCTGCCGAAAGTGCATCCGATATGGGACGGGGAAACTAGCGGAAAAACGCTTTTAACCTTTAACTGGCGACCGATTCGGCCGGTGAATTGCGAGGGGACCCCATCCGGGGCAACGACGGTCTCGTTACACGATTTATGCGCGTTACCAGCTTTGCCTTGGCCCGGCCCGCGGGATACGGCGGAATCGTTGCGGATGCGGAGACGAGCTCGGAAACTTTCTCAGAATCGCGGTGGAGATTGCAACGTTGCTACGGAGATTGCTCGTTGGTAGACGTTCGACGCTTCGTTTACGAGCTCGGAGAATTTATTTCGCCTAATGTTACGCGCTAAGAAACACGTACGTCGTGGAAATCGCGCGAAATCGCTTTAATTCGGAGAACACTTTCGCAGCGCGCGCTCACCTGATTTTCCGGGTTGTTAACTGCAAAATATCCCAGAACCTGGAACAGTTCTGACAGGATGTAAGTACCACTAGTGTTCTGCGCAGATCCAATTTCCGACTTGTGCGATATCGGATCTCGTGATAATCGGGTTATCACATGACTAGCTATCAGTCGCCATTGCAGGTTGGTACCTTCTGCTCCTAGGAGATTCTGAAATCAGAAGGTTTGCGCTCTGAAAGAAATTGTCTGCAGCAGTCTAGTTAGGAGAATTTGTTCAAAACTTTCGCGGAACTTGGTTCGAAAACGATCGCCATTGATAGACGAACGATCGGGCGATTAATAGACGTCGGACGTGTCGGGAAATATTCTGAAAACCATCGCCTCTGTGCGACGAGACGGATCGCTTTGAAACGCAACAAGAGACAGACTGCCGCGGGGATTAAAGAACGGCCAGACTTGGTTGTCAGAAAGTCAAAGAGAATAGATAATAAACGTTGGTTTTTCGACAAACGCCGGCTGCGTGGACCGCAAGGATAATCGAGGCGGTGCCCCATGAGACTCAGCAGGCTCTCCAATGGGACACTGGATAGCCCTTATGGTTTTTGTGGACGGGGGCGCGAGCTTTCGATTCAATTCGTGGTTCGACCATCGCAGACTACACGGGAGGCCTTTCTAACTTGACAGGCGAACCCCTGCGACACGCGATATATACATATAATATCTCTATTGCACTTTCAACGGTACTCGATCTAATAAAGAGGATCCGGCGATCGAGAGGACGACGATCCAAGTTTACTTTCCGCATAAAATTTCGTTGATCTCCGCAGCCACGGGAAATTTCAGTTTCTCGAAACTCGGATCAATGCTAATCGAAACGTAGATTAACGTCGTTCGATGGGTAGACTGCAACTACATTTTCAAAGTTCGCAGTTAGTATAATATAAAGAGTGCCGCGACAAAGGTTGCAGTTGATACATGAGACAAAGCGAAGGAGTTAATTGCGGACCCTTTGTCTTTTCCCCTTCGTCAAACGGTGGTTGATTAATTAAACGTCGTGTCCTATTGGTCAGGGAAACGGATAAAATTAAACTTTCCTCGCTTGCTAAGACTCGCGCGATACTTTTCGTCGTTCCCTTTTAAAACAAAAAAAGAAAAAGAAAAAAAAAAAAGAAAAGAAAACAGGCTTTTCTTATGGAAAGAACCACTTTCGATCGATGTTTCTTTCGAGTCTACGTTGTTGAAGCGAGCCCTGTACAAATTTCGCGGTACTGAAAGTACTCAAAGGGACAAAATATACAGCAACGGTTAAAAGCTACGTTGAGCCGTACCTGTAATTTCTGAATGTTCAGCCCCGCGATCGATTTAAGTAGCCTAAGGCTGCGAACGATCAGAATCCTCATAGGCTGGGACACCGTAATCTGATTAGGGGTCGGAGAGGATCCTTTCTGATTTTGCGGCGTGAGTGCAACTGCAGCGTAAAGTGCGCCGATCGCCCCCGCAGCTTCGGCCGAGGCCAGCGTGGAGAGAAGGTGCGACTCGACGTTCGTCTGCTCCACGTTGTTGTTGTTGCTGCCCTCGTGAATATTTCCCACGTCCTGATCCGTCGATTTCTTTAAATGGCA
This sequence comes from Bombus confusus, assembly GCA_014737475.1. Classification (NCBI taxonomy): domain Eukaryota; kingdom Metazoa; phylum Arthropoda; class Insecta; order Hymenoptera; family Apidae; genus Bombus; species Bombus confusus. The sequence continues at coordinate 2,317,937 of JACXIV010000101.1, forward strand.
ACAGATGCGATAAAGCAGATCGTACGAGGACGACAAAACCGGCGATTCGTGGTCCTGATCGACGAAAAAGTCGGTTTCGATGAGAGCTCGACTGTGACGAAACACTCGGTCTACCAATCCACCTGCCACCAAGTACCTGAAACACCAATAACGTTCAACATCGTTACTAAACGTTGCTCGAGACGACAGAGACGATTTCTCGTTCGCTTCTCTGCTATCTGTAGCAGCAGCTCGAGCCACGTGTAATCTACCCTGTCAATCGCCTTATCGTAATAAATTTCTGTTAAAATACGCAACGATACATGGGCGGGTAGCATACGTGCGGACAAGTTACAAGATTCCACGTTATCCTACGTTAACAAAGTAACTGGAGAAAGGTACAAAGCGTCGGCGAACGAGCGAAGAAGACTTGAAACTCTCGACCAACGATTCTGAAACAAAGCTCCGAGTGCAGCTGTCGGCTCGTGTTGGTCACTCGTCAACGTGCTCGATTCTTTGGCGGCGTTCATTCGCGCCGAGGTAACGCTATCGTTACGTCGATCGTTCGTTAATTCCGGTTGTCTCGATTCGACAAAGACTCGTCGCAGTGTACACCGATCGACGTACAACTGAACAGGCGACAGCGTGTCTCTCGTTGACGGCAGCAAAGTGTGCATATGGGTTCCGATAGATTTGGCGTCGTAAACCGTCGCGGGGGGATGTAACAGGCAAAAAGAGGCGCGTTCGTGAGAGAGACGGAAGAAAAAAACAATGTATTGCTTACAGGACAGCATGTGCGATGGCGTAACACGAGAGGATTATAACATCAGTGGGTAATTCTGCGCGCACAAGCCGGCAGAAGAGGGAACAAGCGTCGGCGCATGCGATGCTCATTCTATCGGGTTGTTGTATATGTTTTTCTTTTCTCGTACGGCACCCATCCGCCCTTCCTTTCACTCGTGACCCCCCAGCGACCGGGTTGTCGAGGGTGCGCGGCTGTCAGTGCGTATTATCGCCGCCCCCTTTCCACCGAAACACCGACATGCTTGGGCTACGTTCGCCTGCCGCCGATCGGCATTCGAATATGAAGTAGTCCGGTGCAGGGCCAACTGTCTCCTCTAATCATAACTAGCTGCAAGCTAATCCGACGCCACTGAACTCGACACGCACACTTCCTCGGACTGGCGTTCCCCGTGCCACGGGGACTTTTTCGAGAGAAAGAGCAACCCTTGCTGCAGGCTCGATAATGAAACGGTCCCGCCGCCATACTTGCCCGATTGATATGTCACGATCCGACTTGTTCCGGGGGTTAGGCTACCTATTAATTACACGCGATTGAAGATACGTCTGTTTAAAGCGACGCTTAAGCGAGGAAGCTGAGAATCGAACGTGCGTGGACCTGTAGCGCGAACGCTAGCTACGAGGCTACGAAGGAGGGACTTTGAAACGGCGCCAGGATCGCGACGACACCTCGAACTTGGACTCGTGGCGCGTTACGCGGACGTGTAACGTCTACGTATTCTTTGTCATATTTACATTTAGTATTGCTACGAATCTTGTCAATACGCGTCGATAAATCGAAGTGTACGAAACGTATGGAAATTCTGCCCTTCTATCTCGTTGACCGGAGACGTGTGCATGCCGCGAATCAATTTGTTTGCGAAATATAGCGATATTGATAAAGCGAGTGGAAAAGTAGCGGAGAGTAGGACGCTGGGGCGAACACTGATTCGCATTGTTGTTGCATAATTCATCGATACGTATAAAAGCAAAGGCGCTTAAGCTCCGTCACTCGGATGATAGAAGCGACGAGCGTAATGGACGAACACGAACAGCCGATAATACCGATACTTTCGACGCTACTCCGAGGGATTCGGTAAATACGCTAATAAAATGCAGCGAGATGCGCGCATGGATTAGAATCGCTCGAATCCTAGCTACACCCTCTTAACCTATAATAACACGAATGATAGTCGGCAAGGGGACCGTGTCCTTGCTGCAGGATGTAATAACTCTGCTCGGGCGGGTTGATCCGCCTCCGATTCGTGTCGCTCGGTATTCCGCAGAGTCGATGGAACCGCTGAACAGGACCATCCCACGACCCGCGTATTTCGCAATTTAATTTTCTCTTTTCCTAGCCTCCTTGACGATTTCGCAAAATCTATCTATCTATCTATATATATATATATATAGATAAGGATGATTTCTCTGGAAGATGGACAACGAGTAACTCGTAGAATTGTATAAACTGCTCGTGCTACAGAAGTCTGCGATTTACGATCCGACGATTCAGCGACGTTACGAGATTTATTGGTCGAGTCGTTCAGCGAAGAACGAGCCGGGTCTACTCGCGCACGCCGAGAATTAAAGTTGACCGATTATTCGATTGCGCGTTAAAGAGTTGTCATTGCATAAACTGTACTACGAATGAATGCGAATGAAAATCGGCCATCTGCGGATGGCAATTGCGTAGGCCAGTTACGCGATAGCCAAACAATTCGCAAGAAGCACGGAAAGATCCGATCTTGCGATCTTCACGCACGTCTGGCCATTACGAGGGCCTGGCCCATGCATCATCGCTCCCCCTCCCTTAAGATTCCGATCTATCATTGAATGTTTGCGGAGGGGTTCGAGCAAATACATTGAATTTATTTATTATTCTCCCCAAGCGCCTTATGGAGGCCGCAGCAGCCGAGCAATCGCTACCCCAGCGCTGCCATTAGCTAACCATATGATTATTTCATAGCGAGAGCACAAGGGTGCATATCTTTAGACGGACTGGTGCTCGCCTCCGATGCACCAGCTTACGTAATTTCGTGGTGCAACGCGAGCGCGTGTTTAAGCACGGCCAAGAACCTCGAGCTGGCTAATAGGACAAATTAATTTACATATTCACGACGAAGCGTACGTGACGCTACTTTCCTCATAATCGTCACGATCGAACGAATAAATATTAGTTCGACGAGCTTGCGGACGACGACGTTTTGTGTCGAACTTTATGGGTTTACGGGATAGGTGGTAGCTCGCCTGTGTGTGTTCGGTGTATATTTACATGCACAGAGCTTGAAACGATCGCTGCTTTGGCTGTGGTCTAATTTGCTTGCGGCAGTACGCGAAGATCTCTATGCATATTCCGTCTGCAATAATGTATTTCTTGATTTATTTTTGTCGTGGTTATGGGTTACATAGATAGAGAGAAAAGCGCGTGGATAAATTGTCAGATAGTAAAATATATTCAACAAAGAAACGTTTGTATAAATATGAATAGAGTTTGAGCTGGTCCAGATCCGCACGCTAGCAGCGTTACCTAGTAACTGAAAACTCCGAAGCCATCGTTGCCTGTCTTTTGTCTATGGCCTGTCGATGGCTTTAGTGAGTGAGAAAATTAGTCAGTACAGATGTAGAGTTTCCTTAGAAGTGTTAACCACTTCAACAATTTTTAACGTATATTTTTATTATATGTGAAACAGACGTTGGTTTCTAGGACGAGGAAGTGGAAAATTTGGTGAAAAGAAAACTAGCTTTTTTTAATATTCGCCGCGGTACTTACTTCGTTCGTCAGATTGTGGTTCGATTGCAAGAATCCACTTGAACAAAGTCCTTTTCTACGGGCGGCAAATGTGCCTGGCAGAAGTATCATTCACCGCATCCACAATGGACCATGTTTGCTCAACGAAATGGCGAAAGTGTGAAAACGACAACTGTGTATCGACGAGATGAGAAAATCAACAGAGGAAGGACGAAGAATGGCCGTATTTTTCATTCACGTCTGAATCATTCTCCGTCGTTTGTACATCGTGTCTGCACGTTGTACGCGGTTGTACGAAGCAACGTGAGAATCTCGCGGCATTGAAATAAATTATAAACCAAACACATGCGAGATTAATCGTGGCTAAGAGGATCAACGAATAAACAATTAGTCAAAATACGATCGGTTTGATATTTGACACGGGGATATGAAAATAAAATGAAAGTAAATAATTTATACGCTTCTAAATTACAATTGTACGATATCGGCATACGCAGAGATATCTCCACGATTGAAACAGAAAATTTTCGATGGACCAATCGATTAACCAAGCACATCAATGCCACGTGTGGCAACGATGGCACACTTGTTACAATATTTACAGAGTCGTCGTCTAGATCTACCCCTGAAACCGACCCCCTGCCTGCCGTTGACAAGTGTCTCCAGCTACCGAACTTCAGCATCCCCTTTTCACCCCTCGCCTTCTCTAGTATCAACCATCATCCATGTAATACATACTACGTAGACACACGCAGCTACGTATACGTATATTTTACATACGTTTGGAAAAATTCGCGACAAAATATTATCGCATCGTCGAACCTCGTTTGTTTCAAAGAAATTATTCGCAGAGTACGATTCACGGTTCGGTAAAAAATGTTAACGATACTAATCCTTCCAATGGCGAATTTCATTCGATGGGCCATCTCTCCGCGAAAGGACGATGGTTTAATAAAAATCACATTTCGTTACGCGTCCGTGTACCGTTGAGCGATAAAACGGTTGAAATCCAATGTACAAGACAGACGCGCGAAATAAAGTCTGAAACAAGGTCAAATGGCCGAGGCGTTCGTCGAATTGGTAATGTATTATAATCCCCGTACTCTAACATCCAGCAACTCAGGATATTGCTACTCCGAGTTCGTTGACGCGTAATGCATTCACGCCGGGATTTCGGTAGCCCGAGGGATGAGGTGAATCCTGCTACTCTATACACACAATCGAGTCCTGCCACGGCTCGGCTCGCAGTCAGAAGGATGCGAATCTATAGGGTGCTTCAAACGCATCGCCACTGATTGCTTCGCTTTTGCTCGATACTTTTGCACGACTGTCTATTCAAATTTTACTATCCACGCGATATAAAAATCTGAATAAACTAGAAAATACTTTAAAGAAATACTTGGCTCCGAATGTATTAGGCTGTCGGAAAAGTGTCTTTCCTTTACAGACGCGTCTTTTACGACGATGCGTCTTTATGCAAACACGAAACCTAACCCGTCCAACGTTGTGATCCTTATCTTGATAGAAGAAAATGGATCGTACGTAATTCGAGAAAATAATATAAAACTACAAGCGTTTTGCATCCATTCTTTCCTTATAGAACGAAAGAAACTTTTCGGACCTCCTAACACGAGTATGCTTGAACGAAATTTTATTTCGACGAACGCAGTCGCATCAAATGGCATTCGCACCATAGAAGAAAACTAGCTGGCGCAGCAACCGAAACGTTGGGAATGTTGCGCGAACGAAATCACCGTGCGCTTTTTCTCGCGCCGTTTAAAGCCGTCTCTGTCAACAAGGAGCATTATGAAAGGATAATAGAGAGAGCAGTGAAATTTGGCGCCGAGTAGAATGGGAACAGAAACAGCCGTCTATTTCTACTCACGACCCTAACCAACCTGATCAAATACCGCTTGAGTCGCGCAGTTCCCATTACTGTTGTCATTACTGTCGTTGACTGTTATCGCGGAACGTCTTCGTCGTGCTCGAGATTTTCGCCTCTTCGTCATTTAATTATTCGATTAGTTCAAGACACGAGGTAATTCGTTAGCTCGCGCACGATACGCAAGAGAAACTATTTTCGTCGATTTTTGTCTTTTCCCAGAAGAACGCAAGAATCTAATCGTTTCTCTGTTTGAAACAACGACGAAACAATCGCTCTCTCTCTCTCTCTCTCTCTCAGCTTTGATTCGCTTTTCTACCAAGCTTATATTTTTTATCTCGACAAAATATGATCCCCTTGCTAAAAGCTTCGTAGTCCATTCGCGAACACTGAAAAAGGAGTATGGAAGAGATCGTACTAAAAGAAATTCACTGAAACTATATTTAACTGTAATTTGGGATATCTTTAACTCGAAGGTAATTCGCCTGCTTTATAGAAAAATTTAAAGATTCAAGAGATACGGTAATTATAAATAAGAAATGGAGTATTTTCTATGCAGGGTTTATATTTGTACGTAGAACGACATTCCTGGGAACGAAAGCAATTTGTTCGTGACTAATGAAGTCGATGTTGGCGTATTTTCGGTAAGATTGAAGCAAATTATACGGACGCGGTCGATCGGTACAAGAGTGTTAATTTTAAAGCGAAAATCGGTTTGACGATGAGAAAATAGAAACGATTTCTCGATCTGTTATTTATAGAGTGCTGCATCACCGACCTATCCAAATACTGGAACGGTCTATCGCAACATCTATCTATGCTTCTTACCAAAGATAAATTTCACGCGAGCAGCAAAATGTTTCATGCAGAACTGCACGGACAACAGGAAAGAACGATATTTCGTTACATGTGTATTTGCATAATCCAGATAACTGCTGTTTGAAGGAACATTTTATTTGCGAAGAAACATACTTTGGAGACACGGCGCTTCCGTGATGGAACAGATATCGATAAATCATTGGAATTACGATCGGTCATGTAAAATAGAAAGTAAAATAGAAGCGGTTTAAGCGGTTCGGTTCGAGTTAGAAATTAGACAGCAGATGCATTGGGCCATCAGCTGGCTTGATTCAGCCCGGTGTTGGTGATTCATTCGTCAATCTCGGATCGTCTTGGAATATCCGTTGAAAGTTCGAAAGAGCGGAAACAATGTCGACAAGGAGAAAATGTTGCGATAGAAACTAAATGTCGCAAAACCGCGGAAAACCATTGTTCGTTGCAGGATGATCGCGCTGTATCCCGAAACGTCGTTTTACACGGTTTCGACAACGGCAACGCGTAAAGAAAAAAGAAAAGAAACGAAAGAAAAGAGAAAAAAAGAAGAAATAAAGTAGAGAGAATGGCAAGATGAGTCGAGTCTAGGAGGGTCGAAGGAGGGTTAGAGGCAGCCGTACGCCGAGTAAGGGTGAATTTGGACGACGAAAGAGAAGTAGAGGGAGAAAGGGAGAGAGTCCATTAGCAGATTACGTACCCAACCCGCCTCGCTCATTCACCCCCGCGATATTTTTTCTTCCTGCCCCGTTCTCCTTCAACCACTAACGATTTCTCTCTGCTCTGTCTCGCTTTCAAATTCGCCCCGCCTAAACTTCTAAGCTCTTCTCCATGGCAGGTGCATCGCGTTCCTATTTACGCTTTTCCTCTAAAAAGATCATTCGATCCGAGACGCGAGGCTGTGCACGTCGATAGAAAAGTTTCGCTTGCCGTTCATTCTCTCGATCCTCCGTCATTAAGCATATAAAAAAGTTACCAACGTAATAGTTGCGACGACGAAGTTACGAACAAGTATTGCGTTATAGCACGCCGTTTTATCGCGAAATAAATAAAAGCTGCGCTTTAGCGCGACACGTCATTAAACCGGGAGTTGCGCGAAACAAAATTACGCGCAAGACGACAACGTCCCTTTTTCTCCTTTGAACAGCGAGGAAATCTATTTTATTAATATAACGGCGCTACTGTTTGATCTAATAATTTCGTTTGGCCGCTCTAAAGAGCGTCCCTGCCTTTTTCCCGTACTTGCCGCGGCAAAGACGATCCTGTGGCCCCATTTTCCCCGATGGACTTCGTTTCTGATGCAACCGCTTCTTTTCGATCTTCTTCTTCGACGATTATTGATTTAATAAATACACAGTGCTCGCTTGTGCCTATGTACGATCGAGCGGCAGAACGCTTCCTTCAAAAGATAGCGTAAGAAAATATTTTCGAAGCGTACGATGACCTCTTCCTTTCTTTTCTTCTTTTTACGTTTTCTTTTTTTTTTTTTTACAAATAAGTCGTAAATGTGTCAAAACAAAATAACCGTCTACACGCGTTCGCTATTGGCGCGATATCGGAACGCGGTTTCTTCGAAATACATCATTTACGCAACGATATACGCGTTTTAATTTGCGATATCAAATGTAATTACTTACTCGTGGTACGTTTAAAAATCATTCGGTTCAGACGTACAACACGGCGATATACAACAACGGTATGGGTAACATCATCGAAAAATAATATTAACCACGTATTTGCCAGAAACATATTGTTTATGTTAAATTTACAGCAGCCATAGGTGCACGTTTGTAAATGCAAATATCGATAAGCTGATCGAAAGCCCGGTTAATTTTATTTTAAAGGAAAACAAAAACTGAAAGCGTTTCGTCTTCCTTTCATGGCCGTTTCAATTAACGAAAGTAAACTGTGATTTACACCGAGGGAGAAATAGGCTAGCGTAACGAGGGTAACGATTTTACAAATTGACACACTTTCCTTTCCTTTACTGCAACATTCTACCGAGAACGTGTAATAGAAGCAAGTACACTAAACCGATTTAATCACTCGCGTAACACTCGAAAAATAAGAAAGATTAAACAAGAATTTCGCCACTTTTTAACGCGACGCGGACGAACAAAGTGGACCGAATAAAACTAATTTAACAAAAGGGGAAAACGCGTAACGTCAACTTTTATTATCATCGACAGCCGCGTGAAATAAGAGTGATAAATAAAAAATTGCCTTTGACGACGACTGTTTAGAAACGCGAGGTATACGCCTGCTTTCGTATTTTCGGATGCTTGCGCAAAGAGGAGAAACCATCGGCAAGAGACGTTGCTTCGTAAATAACGAGATTCGGTACAACGTTTACATTTCTTAGTTCATCGGGTATCTTATTAATTTGAAAAACGGGGGCGAATCCGGTGGGGAAGATGGCCACGAAACGGTCGCACGCGTCTCATAAGTAAATTACCAATTGCTCGGTTGATCCTACTTCGATTAAAGCTGTATCAACATCTCAGAAGGCGAAAGGGAATGAGCTCGGTAGACGTTCGTTCGATCAACTCATCGGGATTAATAATAAGAGTGTTTACCGACTGATTTTTCTAGGACCGTTCTAACAATTACCTCACCGATTGCCACTTGAGCCCCGATTATCATCGTTTTCGAGAGTTCTCGATTTTATTAGATCGTGAACTAAGCCTGCGCGTATTTCTCCGCTCGTCTTCCTTCTCGATAAACAAGCTTCGAAATACGCTGGAATCTTATTTACGATTTTATTCGCCCGTTCAACCGAATCGATTGAAAAAAATGTTTCTGTCGTTACACCGACAACGAACGAAACGTCGAATTCGTATCTCGAGTTTAGTTCGAACCAATCTGTTGAACGAGAAGGTCGAGTTCACTCGTCGTTCGAATCGACGATACTCTGTACGATCTTTTGTACGATTCGTCGTTTACGCGTAAAAAGAAAAGAAGCCCGAGAAGAGTCGCAATACAGGACGTTATCCTTTTAGGTGCTTCAACGTCTTAAAACATCCAGTCAACGTGATTAATTATTTCTGCAACGTTGCCAATGTCTGCTTTCTACGTAGCATAAAAGCCCCGTAACCTTCTGTGGCTGCTGTACGGAAAGTCACTTGGGTTGAACTTTTTGGATGAAAACACATCTCCTTTGCGTAATAGCGAATCATTTTAAATTCGTAGCAGCTGCGAGTGCATCGCGGACCGCGACTTTCGGTAAAAGAAACAGGAGGAAAAGGCAGACGATGTGGTACGCGTTACGCGAAGCCTCTCGCTTTGTGGCACCTATTTACGACAAAAGGGCCATTTCTCGTATTCGTTGGAGTGCCAGGAAATAATTCCTGTGAGAGATGCCGGCGTATACGACTCTTTAATCATAGATTGCGAAACACGACCAATTGATAGCCGACTTTTTCGTCTTATCTGCTTATCTCGTGGAATTCGAGCGCGGGCGAGTTTGTTTTCCGAGTGGAAACACTTTAACAACGACCCAATTACCACGATATTTCGCCTACAAACGATTATCAATTCGTTGAACGACGTCTGGAACGACGATAATTCCAACTTCCGTCCGATAAAAGTTAGGCGATCGTTTGGGTCGGAAATTTACGAAGCGGTGAGAATTATTGTAGAAAATGGGAAAACGTAGACGGTGGGCGTGAGCGGATTTTTTCGCAGCGTGAACAACGATGAATACGCTCGACGATTCTCAAATACGTATTACGAGGTACGAAATGATCGATCGTCCTTAGACATCTGCGCACTTTAAACGTACGAACGAAAAGCAATCTCGACTGGTGAGTAAAAATCGTGACTAGGCCATTCTCACATCGGCAGGAAATTAATCATAATAATTCGACTAGCGGCGACCGGCCGGCAATCACTCTGATCGCGCTTTCGTCGTTCATTATTCAAACGTTGGACGTTACAGTTAGTAAACTCAAAATTTGCAGATTCACCGGCTACTATACTGAAATAAAATACTACCGCTACCACCTAGTCGTGCTAGCTGATTTGTTTGGTTAAATAATCTTTGAGTATAATAAGAGTCGATCGATTCTCCGATCTTCCACGGACGGAACTGTTACGGAAAAACGCGAATGTGCGGAAATATATTTACGCGCGACTACGATGGCAATAATTACCGTAACGTTTTGAAAATATACGGCAGAAAATTAACCTTCGCGAAATGGAAACTCATCGATCAATCGCAACTTACGCGTTTGACGTACGCAAGTATTTGTACAATTTGCGCGTGCATTTCACAAATATGCAATTACCGAGTCAAATTGCAATTCGACATTTCTATTTGTCGGAAATCTCTGCTTAACGCGTGCGAGCAAATTTTAACGCGTTTGATTAAACAACGAGTCCCATGGACACAGCTACATACGTGTTCGGCAAACACAATGAAATTCGAATAATAGAAACAGCAAGAAAGGAAGCGATTCCGTGTAAATAGGAAAGGATTAACCAACCAATTGGGGGGTCTGGAAGAAGGAAGTTGACCCAGGTGCGACGCTTCTTCCTCCCGAAGATCGAATCTCAGAGGATGCAAGGAAAACAGCATGCACCTTGTCACTTTGCCGCGTGACTCGCGTATTAAATTCAGCTCGCGCAACAGAAGCGTCGTGTTTTTCTACAGGGTGGTCCACGCGCGTCAAAAGCGTTCAAGTTTTTTCTCATTGTCCGCCTCGAAGAAATCGTGTACCGCGATGTTTGTGCAACATAGGACCGAGAGAGGTTGAGCGGTGGAAATTCTGTAGGAATTTAAATGGACGGCGAAAATGGAGCGCGCTAAACTTTCTGTTACGTTAATCTCAAGTCGAACAAACACGAGAATTAACGCTAAACCTACCGACACTTCTTGTATACTTATTGACCGCTCGCGATAGGCAAAAAAAAAAAAACAAATTAGAAACAAATAGGAATATATCGCATGTTTGATGAAAAAATCATAGATTAGCAAGCGATCTGCTAACGTTTAAATATGGTAAAATTTGTGTAGAGATTTGAAAGCGGTCGATTGGACCGCGATGGTAGGTTTAGTGTTAATATCTTATTCCATCGAGGTTGGAAGAGGAAAGTGCTTTAATTATCAAAGATAATTGCCAATATATAAAATTATACTTTAGATAGTGTTCTAAAGATTACTTTCTTAGAATATTTCTTTGAATAAACGATGCTCGCACTTCGTTACGATACCTGTGTGTTTCGATCGAGCATAGGTACGTTCGTGGCTTAATGCACGCAATTAGATTTCAAATATCATAACTTCTCCTGCATGAATAGTTAATGGTGTGCTAGAAGTAATTTTATTATGCGAAGGAAATGAGATAGACGTTTCAGTGGAAACGTTAATGCTCTATAAAAATATCCAGCTTGAGGACTTTTGTTATTACAGAACGTATTTTATGTTACGCTTTAGTCGGACAAAGTTTATTTGAATTTGTAACGAAAAGAAATAGTCGTGGATTTTTCTGAAAGGCGATGAAATACGAAATCTAAGGCTTTCACGCGGCCCGGTGTCGCGCAATTATCAAAATTAAGGCTTCCGGGTGTAAGTAGGTTCCTCTTAGAACGACAATTACTGTAACGGTACCACAAAAGTGCGTCGTTCTATTAATATTTTTCCAGAACGAAACAACGAACGACGGTCAGAAAATGTTCTCCTCGCGTTATTCGTAGATTTTACGAATTTCCTCGTAAAGTTTCGTCCACTTTGCGTTTACAAACGTACTTCCAGCGGTTGAAATATTCGGGGGCGACTTGTTCGTAAATTGAAAAGACTCGGGAATGCAAGTAGTAGCGTGTCTACTCGTAAAAAACAGCCGAACGCGATACATTTCGAGGAGCACTTTTGAAAAACGAATTCGTGGCACACTTTCCCCGCCGGACAGAATTGCCAAAGCATCCTAATAAAATACGCTGCCGTGTTACTTTTGCTTCGTCTATTTTCTCACGTTTCTAATCCAAGGAGAGCATTTATGACAGCTGTTCCTTAATGCACGACGCTACTTTAAATAGCACGCTTTTCTGAGAATGGAAATGACATCGATGCATAAAGTATGATCGATGCTGAACGTACGCGTCGAATTTTTAAGGTCTCGTAACGCGAAAACATGGAAACGCCCGCTGCGTTTTAGCTACTCACCCAGCAATATCCTGCACCCGCGTTTGCAATGCCGATTTTTCGAAAGGCTCCTCCGGGACCAAACTGCACAGCAATTGCATCAGGCTGCTGGCTACGATTCCGCTTCCGGTCGAGTTACCGGACGCCTCCTGCACTTGCGCCTGGTCGTCGAGTTTCGCGAGCGTCTGCCAACAACACAGTAATTCATTCCTTTAACTCGATTAATAATCGACAAGATATCGTTCGTCTTCTAGACGATATTTTCCCGCAGACTTCAAACATCCACCCACCATTCGTCTCTTACGCAGTTCAGGATCGTTCGAGCGACACGTGTACAGCACGAGACGAAAGTGAACCGAAGATTGCTAATGCTTGGAGAAAAATCAGCCAATAAAAGCCGAAGATATGGAAAGGACCAACGTCAAGGAAGATATATTCCATGTATCACGAGCCAATCGACCGAAGATCATCCTGCCTGAAGAAAATATTCGTCTAACTTGTCCTTTTTAAAGCTTGATATCGGTTTTCTAAAAGGTTCGTCAAGCGATCGTGCAAGTTGACTCCGACGAAATCGTAATGTCGGACTCGGACGAACAGCTACCAGTGCAGGGTGGTCGCGTGTTTCCAAACAGCCAAAAGATCAGTCGGATGCTGGAGAAGGCGAATTCCTGGCACGTTGAGTCATTGATACCGGGCCGCTCGGCTATGGCCGATCAACGACACATACATATAGGCGACATTTAAAATGCTAAATTAGAGGTAACGAGTCAGCAGGTAACGATAAGAATCCTGGAGAATATGGCCCCTAAACGGTTCAGTCTCGACAAATTCGATAAGTCCTTCGAGGAACACTTAACGGCTTGCATTTCCCCGTATTCGTTTACGTTTTCGGACAAAAATTGTCGCGCGGCACAATGCCACGGACCCCTTCGCTCTCCGCGTTATTCTCTCGCTCGTTTAACTTGATTTAACACTTAACGCGCAACGTCCATTTCACCCGAGATTTTTCACTCCCTTTTTTTCTTTTTTCTTTTCCCCGCCGTTTCTTTCCTTCTTTTACCGACGAACTGTCAACTTCGATCTCGAGATACGCGTTACGAGAAATCGTCAAGTCGTTTCAAGTTCTACGATCGAGCAGGTTATATCCTCTGACGAGAAAATTACGGAACAGCGCGAACGTTTCTGGTTTTTGTAGAGAGAGGGGGATTTTGGACGAATTTCACGGGAAAAAAGTTTCTACCGGACGATTTAAATATACGAAGTAATGTGTTTCGAATGGATATTTTACCATATAAAGCTTTTCAGCCGCGTAATTGAAATGAAACATAAATGGCGTTACGTAGAAAAATCCGATTACCGAATAAAAGTTTCAAAAACGCATAAGAGGAACATTTTTACCGGAATAACGCAACGAAGAAGTCGAAAAGTCGCGCGATGGGAAACGGAAAACGTACGTTGACTGGCAAGAAGATTCGTCCTTCTGCTTTATCTTAATAATTCCGCGGTACATTTACTTTTCCCGTTTCGTTTCGTTCGAATCGTCGCAGACGAAATTGAAAATCAAAATTACATTTGGCGACTTGCGGTCCACTTCGTTTCAAGACTACAGGGAAAACACGATAAGTGCATTTTTGTTCAATTTCGAATTTTCATGCTAACCGGTAGCTAAAAACGGGTACTTTGATGCGATACGGTTCGAAAGGGGAAATAACCTGCCCGGTCCAAAGTTCGAAGATACAAACCTGTTACAAGCAGATAATAAACCTGATAAAACCAATGACTAACGTTCATCGATACCGTCACACTGTTCAAAAAGGCGACGAAAATATATTTAATCCGAAAACCAAATAAAAGTACATTTTTCGTGATATGGAAACGATTGGCGGCGTTTAAAAAATGTGATTTATCGTTTTCTTCCCTCGTTGCTTCGTTCATAGTTCGACTAAATCACGACTTCGCCCTAAAGTCAACGAAGAACCTCCCAAATTAAACAGAAATACTATCCGATATAATAATATCCTTTTTTTTCCCAAATAAAAAAGAAACAAAAATCAATTTCTAAATTCCTCGCGCTAAATACGTCGAAAATCCAAGTAACTCGATACGATAACCAAATCCGCTTTTCTTGTACTTCGATCCTGCCTACTCTAAGTCGACTAGATTAAGAGGAAGAATTTTTCCCCATTTTTCCTTTTTTCCTTTTTACGAGCAATCGGTCCAGTTCCGAATCGTCGAATTTGTCTATAGCCTTTTTACGCTTTTCGACGAGGCGAACGAATGCACTGGCAGAAAGGACCGAGCCAGAGGGACAAAATGACGGGGAAGAATAGCAACTCCGGACGACTTATGGGAAATTGTAAATTTGCTTGCCCAATGGACGAGATTGGAAAGCATTCGCGGACCCCAGAGAACAATCGATCTCTTTGTGTAATGGCCCAAACTGTGATTCTTCCTAGGCTTTGATAATATAACAGGCATGATTTCCCTAAGAAGATCCTAATTTAACTTAAGCATCGCTCGTCTTTCGTATCTAAAGTCGACGTTAGAGAATATTGCTTCCTCTGTAACTTTCCCTCTATCTTTTTCCCTTTTGCCTTGTTTTCTTTCTTTAGCGACAATCTCATACAGATACGTGTTAATAATAACGAATTAAACGAAATCCTACAATTGGATGTTGGAAGTGGTTTGCACGGCGTTGGTAGTTCCGGTATCAACGATATCTTTCGGTAATTCCAGCCATACGTATATCAATTCCAGTTCCTGCGGATGAGAACGCTTTCTTACGTTCCAACCATAAACTCGAAAATATCGCGGTGAGTGAAGCTCGTGGTCGTAAGAACGTTCTCGCATGGACAGGCTAAAACCATCTAACGGGGAAAAGCTCGCGCGGCGATAAAATATGAGGAGCAGCCGAATTCTGGAACGTGCAAAGAGGTCGTTGAAAAACTGCCGATAGAGGACGAGACAAAAGATTAGGCCGGCTCCTCGAAAGCGGAGCTTGATGGAAGCGGCAACAGAAGTACCCACGCACATTCTACATGGAACACACGCTTCTTTCATCGTATAACCTGATTCCCCCGTCTGTCCGTGTGTAGCCGTGTGCACATGTACGTATGTGGCAGGGAGGGGGGGGGGGGGGGGGGGGGGGGGGGGGGGGGGGGGGGGGGGGGGGGGGGGGGGGG